>JALXFT010002092.1:0-242741 GCA_023376895.1 Aspiorhynchus laticeps | reverse complement strand
TTGTTGATCGAAGATAGCGCTCTTCCCTTTTCAAGGACGAAAAGAGAGGGGGGAAAAAAGCAGTGGGTTTTTTATTGTCGCTTAAGCACGCGGTGAGTTTCTCGAGGTGCCGCGGCCAGGCTATTGAGACGATGAATGACTACTTCAGGGTCATTTAGGCTGGAGAGCTCTCGAGTGCGCGTAAGGCTGAAACAGCAGGGAAATGAACTCCACATACACTTGTGCTGCTGAATAGGGCCTGAGTGAAGCAGGAAATCGTTAAAAGGGCATTCATGTCGCTCGAGACGCTTCCCCTCGGCTGTGAAAAGGACTTAAAGGTGCCATAATCAGGATTTTTTCACAGCCGAAAAGAATTGCGGAGCATTTGTTAAGCATTTAATTGTCACGCGGGTGAGCGACGTTGAGGTCTTAAGGAAGTAAATTGTCAGGGTTGATGCGTGACATTGTTCTGCGGTATTGATTGTGTTGGCTTGACGCAGACATTTCAGCACAACACAACACAAAGCCCTATTCCCAGAGCAGGGAATGTCTTTGTTCGGCCTCGGCGCACAGGGCACCTGCGATGGATTTGGCATCGCCATCTGTGTCACATATTTTTTTCCCCCATATGCAGGCTGGGGAAACGTGTGCGTGTGACCTTTTGTCTTCTCGGGGAACGAGGCGTCTTCATTGTCCAGGCTATGTTCAAACATTCACGGTAAAGCTGCATGAAAGAGAAACACATTGTGAGAAACTATTCTTCAAGTGCGACAAACATCTGAGTCTGATACGATATAAAGCATTCACCTGTGAGTGCTGGGAGTGCTAGATGTTTCAGAAATATTTAGCAGACAAT
This sequence comes from Aspiorhynchus laticeps, assembly GCA_023376895.1. Classification (NCBI taxonomy): domain Eukaryota; kingdom Metazoa; phylum Chordata; class Actinopteri; order Cypriniformes; family Cyprinidae; genus Aspiorhynchus; species Aspiorhynchus laticeps. The sequence continues at coordinate 241,906 of JALXFT010002092.1, read as the reverse complement.
TTCTCTGCAAAACAATGGATGTAAATGAGTCCTTGATTACTTCATTAAGTGATCACATTTTCACCTGGTGGATGAAAAAATAGATGAAAAAAGGAGCACCCTATAGCATATCTAAACACTAGAATATCAGAGAGATTTGAGGGTGTAGGACTCTTTTCACGATTAAATCAGCCAACCACCCAGAATATTACACTTTGCAATGCCCCACAAACCAACAAAATCACCATAGCATCTCGCTAACAACTACCTAACATCTCGGGACTCAATCGGAAAGCAATCATCTTAACAACTCCCTAGCAACCACCTTGCAATGCCTAACAAACCACCCAGTGCACCTTTTAACAACCCCCAGCGACCACCTTAAACTCCTTAGCAACACACTAGCAACCACCTTAAACTCCTTAGCAATTACCTAGCAACACCCTAATAACCATCGATAACATCCTTGCAACCACCTAGCAATACCTTACAATCCCCCAGAATACCACCTTACAATGCTTTACAAACAACCCAGAGCAACTTAACAGCTCCCTAGCAACCACCTTAAAAGCAACCACCTAGCAACACATTAGCATAGGGCTGTGCAATTAATCAAAATATAGTTTCGATTTTGATTTCGACTTCTAACAAATATGCAAAAAACGATAATCGAGATAAAATGATTACTGTGCCCCATTCCGCCTGTTTCCAGTGGCACGCTTTCACTCCACCATAAAAGCCCAAACTTAATGTGCAAATCAGTATGTAACGTGACTTTCGCAAAATGGGACATGCTTGATTTATTAAAGGTTGTTAGCTTTATTCATGTTTTTAAAAGCGTGAAAGAGAACTTGAGCTGTTCCTCAGGAGTCTTTCTGTGCAAGGGCGCAGGGACAGAACAGACGCAGAACAGACATGTGAAGTAAACTAGTTCAAGGTGCTAAACGGTCAGATGCATGCAAAAAATATGTCAAAGTGTGGCGCTTGGTGATTATACATGTAAACCCTCGTTGGTTATGTCTTAAGTGAAAAAACAGTTGAGGATGAAAATACGTTTGTAACAGTAAATTGGATCCGTGCAGCTCTTAAAGCGACAGCAGGCTATACATTCCTGCTGCCGACTGTGTGCTTAATATTAATCAATCAACAAAAAAACAAAAAGAAAAACACTCACTGCTCTTGATTGATGGACATTTGTAACTTATATAAATTACCCTGGTATTCTGCTGTGGTATTGTGAAATTCTGCTGTTTTTTTTAAATGTCATAGCAGCCTAGTTTACAGAAAATATATTTTTGATATATATCTCTATCTTTAAATAAATTACTCGTATAAACTTTTGGTCATATGGCCCACTCAATATTGACCAAAATAATCGTGATTATGATTATTCCCATAATCGAGCAGCCCTACCTTAGCAACCATCAAAAACATTGTGGCAACCACCTAGCAGTTCCTTAACAATCACCCAGGACACTTTTGCAACAACCTTTCCAAACCACCCAGAACACCTTAACAACTCCCTAGCAACCACCTTAAACTCCTCAGCAACACCCTAGCAACCACCTAGCAATGCCTTAGCAATCACCCAGAACACATTCAGAAGAACACATGCAATGTCCTACAAACCAGCCAGTGCACCCTAGCAACTTCTGAGAACAATTTAACTACTCCCTAGCAAACACCTAAAACTCTTTAGCACCCGCAACACCCTAAAAACCAACGAGAAATGGCTTAGTAATCACCCAGAACACATTTAGAACACACATGCAACATCCTACAAACCACTCAGTGCACCATAGCAAACACCATAACAACTCCCTAGCAACCACCCAGATATCCCTAATAACACTTAGCAATGCCTTAAAGGGATACCCCACCCCAAAATTCAAATTTTGTCATTAATCACTTACCCCAAAGTGTTGTTCCAAACCCATAAAAGCTTTGTTCGTCCTCGGAACACAATTTAAGATATTTTGGATGAAAACCGGGTGGCTTGTGACTGTCCCATTGACTGCCAAGTAAATTACACTGTCAAGGCACAGAAAAGTATAAACAAACATTGTCAAAATAGTCCATCTGCCATCAGTGGTTCAATCTGAATTTTATGAAGCGACGAGAATACTTTTTGTACGCAAAGAAAATAAAAATAACGACATTTATTCAACAATTTGTCTCTTCTCTGTGTCAGAGTAGCACCATTTTCCGATGGACGCAAAGTCCATCCATTAAAATACACTGTTTCCGTTCAAATCAAAGCGTAAATAAACATACAATACGTATCCATGCGTTACTGATGACAGAGAATAGCGTACGTACTTTGCGTCCATCGGATGCTCTCCAAAATGGTGCTACGCTGACACAGAGAGACAGAGAGGAGACAAATTGTTGAATAAATGTCGTTATTTTTATTTTCTTTGCATACAAAAAGTATTCTCGTCACTTCATAAAATTCAGATTGAACCACTGATGGCAGATGGACTATTTTGACGATGTTTTTTATACTTTTCTGTGCCTTGACAGTGTTATTTACTTGGCAGTCAATGGGACAGTCACAAGCCACCCGGTTTTCATCCAAAATATCTTAAATTGTGTTCCGAGGACGAACGAAGCTTTTACGGGTTTGGAACGACATGGGGTAAGTGATTAATGACAAAATTTGCATTTTGGGGTGGAGTATCCCTTTAACAATCTCCCAGAACACCACATATACGAACAACCGAGAGCAACTTAACTCCCTAGCAACCACCTTGCAATGCCTTACAAACCACCCAAAGGACCTTTTAACAACTCCCTAGCGACCACCTTAAACTCCTTAGCAACACCCTAGCAACTATCTAGCATCATGACAACATTTAAGCCTTACCCCCTGACTCTGTTCCTCTCTATGGTGAGGATTTGTGATATTCATTTCCAGCTTTTCTTCATTTCAGGCCTGTGCAGTCACTGGAACTGGCTGCAGGTTATCTCTTGCAAGGTCACGAATCACGGGTTTGTCACACTGCTAAAAAGCATATTTTGAATGCACTGTAAATGCATCAGATGCTTCCAAAGACACAGAGACAACTTAAAGATCTGCTACAACTACTCAACAGCGGCATAAAGCACAGCTAGACACCTTCAGTAAAAACAAGGGAGGCAATTGGCTGTTTTCCTCTGAAAGTGACCATTATTTCTAGCCGGTCTGCTCTCTTCTCGCAACCTTTTAAGAGTCGACGTCTGTGTAGCCAAGCGAAGATGTCCTCTTAAGTCACCGTTGAGCTCCAGTCAACCGATGTGTGAAGCTGAGATTGTCGGCTGGTGAATCGCTCAGCCTCGCAGTCCATCTTCCAAATGCTTCGGCCTCCTCTAATCCTGCTTTTCACCTCCACCTTCCTCTCGCACACATGGGCACACAGATGAACGCGCCAATGCAAACGCAACAGAAATTGTGATGTTGTTGCTCATGTTTGTGAGAAAATAACTGTTTTAGAGGAGAGAAAGACTATTGCCCCTTTTACACATACAGACTTTACTGGTAAATTAGTTCACTGTGTAGTTCGGTTTGAAGGTGTCTAATACGATGTCTCTGGGTGCAAAAGCGCTGCATGAATGTGAACGTTTGACACAAAAATGAAAACATCAACAAAAACACTGATCGCGTTTACCCCTCCATGTTTACAAACACAACACCAGGAGACGCAACCGTTTAGAGGTCATTTCTGGTTAATGTCACAAATTATGCCGGTTATTTGAAACCGATGTGTGAAGGGTGCTTTACTGAAAAGACTGAACGTTGTTGCCTGTGTGAACAGCATTTTTGTATTTACAGGTAAAGTCGTTTCAGTAATTTTACGACAATTTACTGGTATTACTGTGTGAAAGGGGCAGATATGGCAAAGCAGAGGTTTGATCAGGATATAATGAGCTGGATAGTTTATCTGTAGGCCATCGCAGTTTTCCATCTGTTCAGACGTCGACTGCAATTGGCCGAGACCTTTGACTTTGAGAGGTCACCGGTCCGGCGCTCGGGGGACATGAGCAGAGGTCACTGCTGCTGTCGGTGAAGGTGTTGCCTAAGGAAAGGTCATTAACTGTGGAAAGCGATGGCTCTGGTATTGACCAGTGAAAGGCAAAGTCTTAACAAGTCTCTCATTCCGACTGCATTTTGTTCTGCTTTTTTTAAATGCTATTTGTGTGGTAAAACTGAAATAATGAAGCAGTCACTGTGAATTGTGTGGAAAAAAAATAAAAGCAACAATTTTTGGAAAATGCTTACCAGTTTTGTGTGCAACATGCATCATGCGGCCACTGAACAGACTGCAGGACGAGGTTAAGACCAGGTTTTAGGTGTTCAATGTCCCTGTACTTTAACTCTCAAGGTTTGATTCCTGGGAGACACAAACACACAAAAGTGTACCTTCATTAAATACATTGTCTTGATTAGTACAGTATTTGTTTTGATTTCCAATAAAAAACTGAAATCTGAAACATTTAATTAAGCTAAACTTAAAATCAAAATATTAAAATTGTTTTCATAGAATATATGTTGAATTAAGTATTTTTCCTTCCCTCTTTGATGTTTAGATATTTTTACTAGAAGACAAACAAAAGCTACTTATTAAAATGAAAGTTATTTTTGTGTTTTATTCATAGATTAAATATGAATAATATTTGAATAAAATAATATAAAATAAAATATTATTTCACTCCATATCAGCACCAAAGTCTATTTTCACGACAAACTCATAAGTTACTGATTAAAATAATCAAAATGACAATAAAACTGCAATTTAACAATATTTTTCTTACAACAATATAAAAGTATAGCAAATATATGCTTTTGGTTTTGATATTTAAGAGAATATCCAAAATTTTCCAGAAGACAACTTTTTAAAAATGTCCATTAATGACATTTCTGAATAAAACTGTAGCCTAATGTAATTATAAAATAAGCTTTTTAGTCTATGAAGCCATATAGAAATCAAATACTTCACCTTTCAATACATTCACATAGGTAAGTCTTGAAAGACCAATTTGAAATTGTTTACACTGTTTGATCATGTCTGTCTGTCTATTTATTTAACTCAATATCAGCAAGAAATGGCAAGCTCAATACTGCACTCTATTCATTTACTGCTTGATTTCTTAAAAAAACCTAACACTAGCTTTTCTTATCTTTCTGTATTCTATCTATTTGTTTTCTTTTTGTTTATTATACAATTAACAAAAGCAAAAAAAGGCCTCTATCACTAGCTTGCTATATTCTTTTTCTATTCTATCCGTTTTTTTAATTTATTATATAATAAAAAAAAACCTTTCTACGTGTACTGCGTTAGGCTAACTAAGACTTGTTATAGCGCTTGCATATCATTGCTCTTTTGTTGATTTTGATTGCTTCCATTGTCCTTATTTGTAAGTCGCTTTGGACAAAAGCATCTGCTAAATGACTAAATGTAAATGTAAAATAATATAAAAGTTAAAAATCATTAAAAAACTAATTAAAAAAAATCAAAACCAAAAAAGTAATATTTTTTTCCTTTCAACAACATGAAAATTATAGCAATTCCATGCTCTTTCAGTTTGATATTTGAGGTATGTGTTTACACCAGGGGTGTCAAACTCAGTTCCTGCTAATCAAGTCCTTCAGGCTTATTTGCAAACTACATGGTTTGTGTGTTGCAGGCCCGGCGTCAAGGGGGGGCTTGGGGGGGGCTTAGCCCCCCCTACGACATTCTGAAGCCCGCCCTGCAATGATCCACGCAAACGCAACTGTCAGGAGCTGGGTTACACAAAAACAACCCAAACACTAAAATATGTTGAAATAAATGTTGAAATAAAAGAACCATTATTTTTTTAGAGTAGCCTACAATGTGCACACTATAAAGGCAACTGGTGCAAGATGGTAATCACTTAAGTTGGTCCACGTCCACCAATTGCGCGAATGCTCCGTTACCTCTCCCTCCTCTGATCATTTGATCAGTCACCCCACTTTGTTCCAGGACCTCGCAATTTACAAATTAAGCACTGCCTCCAAGAAGCCGAAACGTTGATTTTAACCATTTGATACGGACGATCACAGGTGTATTTAGAACATTCACAAATTCAAATGTGCTTTCGCGCTTTGTCTGACGCTGAGCCAAAATTACATGCGCTCAGTGCTTTTAGCCTTATATCACAACGATTCAGTGTTTTCAACCACATAAAATTTGGTTTCAGACATTTAAATTAATTACTAGCAAAAAAGACATTTGTTAAATAGTACACACTGATGTTTGTTAAATGTGGTATTTAAGGAAAGCGACAATAATAACCCATTCAATTAAAATCTGACGGCTTGTTTTATATAGAATACCCCCCCCCCACCCGGGAATCATACAAGCCCCCCCAGGTCGAGTGTCCTGGCGCCGGGACTGGTGTGTTGGAGCAGGGTTGAAGCTAAACTCTGCAGGGCTGCGGCCCTCCAGGAACTGAGTTTGACACCCCTGGTTTACACTGTGTATTTTCAAATGAAAACAATAGAGAGACCTTCCATTTCTCGGTATTAAATATTAAAAAAAACAAATTAAGTCAGTGACATCGTAGGTCAGGTGCACTGCACAGAAATCAACAGACGCCAAACACACTGACTGCAAGAAAGACATAAAACATAATTTTCCATAGTGTGAGTGTGAAAAGGGGAGCCTAATGAGTCAAAAACAAAGCACATGTCCACATTAATTACCATACTGCCTTTGTGCTGAGATCTGAAGAGATGAGAACACCGCACTGCTCTTGCTTTATTCCACCGTCCCATCATCCCATTAGGCCAGCACCTCTCCGGACAACAGCGTTCATCAGCACTTTCCTGCCCCTGGAGGAAAAGGACACATTTCAAACAAACAATCCCGAAACAAGCCAGTGTCATCAGCAGAAAAAAAGCACCAAAGCAATGAAGCCAATTCTGAATCCCACAGTGAGCTGGTTATCATATATTGCATGCAAAGTTCAATAAGCTCTGTTGCATAGCTTCAGCAAATTGGTGGCGGTGGGAGAGCGCTGGAGATATATTTTCACACGTCCCAGAGGCACGGAGCGGCCGTGAGCGAGCAGGACGGCTGAGCTCACCACAGTTTCTGCCCATGTTAGCAGTGCTGAAGATTAGAAGCTCACACAGCATCACACCCAGAGGAGCCCATCACACACACACACGCAAGCAAACCTATCGCGACCTCTGAAAGCTCTCACCAGTGCTGATATTACCACCATCACTCAGCATAATGAAGTGCGTTTACATAATTCTAGAGTTGGCTATGACTACGGAATTTGATTTTGTTGTTCATTAATTTTTGGTGTGCATGCACTGATGTACTGTATAAACGCATCAACTATAAACAACAGGTATTTCAAGGGTGCACACTGTGGTCATCTGGCTGGAATGAGATCTTGATGAGATTTAAAGCTGAATCAGTTACAAGCACCTATTTGGGGTTGTTAGAATACAAGAAGGAGACAAACTTATAAGTAACTTTTCAATTGCATGCTGTTTACTACCTAATATTACTTGAGGGGTAACTGCAAGTCATATAAAAAATTAAATAATTAAATTAATTTTAATAAATAATTGTTTATTATTATTATGTCTAACTGAAATAAAAAATACAATTAAAATGTATAATTGTATAAGTTATGAAACATATACAATTTTCTATGAATTGTGTGCCAAAATAGTTTAATACATCAAATCTGAAATGCATATAATTTCTGCATGCTATTCTATACGGTTTACTATCTAATATTACTTTAGGGGTATCAAAATCATAAAAAATATTTTAAATGTTTAATTTTAATTCATAAATAATTGTGCTATTACTGCAAATAGTTTTTGCATGCAATCACAGTGTTTACTAGTTAATATTACTTGAGGGGTACAAGCAAGTCATATTCATAATTTTATATATAGATATATAGTCATGGCCAAAAATATCGGCACCCTTGGTAAATGTGATCAAAGAAGGCTGTGAAAATTAATCTACATTGCTAATCCCTTTGATCTTTTATTTAAAAAAAATCACAAAAATCTAACCTTTCATTGGATAATAAGAATTTAAAATGGGGGGAAATATCATTATGAAATAAATGTTTTTTTCTCAAATACACGTTGGACACAATTATTGGCACCCCTAGAAATTTTTATGAGTAAAATATCTCTGAAGTATATTCCCATTCATATTCACAATTATGAGCACTCCAGGGTGATTATGAACATTAATTTATCCAGCCATGGCTTCCTGTTTCACAGAAATATAAATAGGAGGGAAAACAAAGCCCAAATTCCCTTAATCATCCATCACAATGAGAAAAACCAAAGAATATATTTCTGATGTGTAGCAAAAGATAATTGAGCTTCACAAATTAGTGAAGTGACTTTAAGAAAAGAGCTAGAGCAGTGAAAATTCCCATTTAAAAAGAAAAGAATAATAAGGATTATGTCTCATACCTGGCGGAGGTGTGAAAGGTTATGTTTCCTTAAACTAGTTTGTCATGCATGTCTTTATTTCAACACATTTACAGGTAAATCCTGGTATTTTAAATTTGTGATTAATCGTGATTAATCACAGTCCATGACTGTGATTAACGCGATTAAATATTTTAATCGATTGACAGCACTAATATACACACAAATACATATAATTTATCCACAGTTATGAAGAAGTAACAGATTAAAACCTTTTAAATATAGATAATAAAGAAACAAAAGCACAACTTGAGTGTTAACAGGTCGGAGGTCGATGTCGCAGAAGAACATGTTATTGTCAAGTATTTTTTCTGTAAATGTGAGGGACTTAAGATCCCATTACAGTTATTGATACTATAAAACATACCATTTTATGCAAATCTGATTATTCAACAACAAATGAAGAGTTCATTTTCAAAAACTGATAACTCAGTTTTTAACAATTTTCAAAAAATCATGTTTTTTCATTGTGCATTCCAATTAATCAATCAAACTGCAGTTGGGTTATTTTGATTAAGTAAAAATAAAAATATATAGCTAACTAAAACAACAAAAACATGATAACATAATAAAAAACATGATTTTTGAAAATGAAAAAAAAAACAGTTATCTGTTTTTGCAAATAAACTCTTCAAAAATATTTGATGAAAATCTCTCATTTATTCATTCTCCACCTATTTCACATGAAGTTTTACTGCAAAATGGAAATATGTGCATGACTTTTAATTCACAATGTTTACAAAATTAAGAATATACAAGTAAAATGTCAGTTATGTACTTAAAAAAGCATCACTCCAGTGGATATTTTGCATTGTGTAGTTTGCCATCAGATTTAATATGGGGGCGTAAGACTCATGCTAAATGCATGCGATCTGGAAACCCTGATTGTTTCCATACAGTTTCTCCACACAGTTCGAAGCAGATGAAAGGCAAAAGGACACCAGAGCCACGCTGAGTTCAAACCCTGAGGCCAACGAGCAAGTTTACACTTCAGAGTTCATATTCAAAGTGGCATCTTACGCACTTATTAGCGATATATTTAGAACAGAGGTCACACCTCTTGACACTGTCGAGACGCAGGAGGTGCCAAATGGCTCCAGGTGGAAAACATGTTCCTAAGGACACCTTTCTGTTCACACCGCACGTGCAATCACACATTTAATCAGCAGACTTTGTTTATGTCCAGTAGAGACTCTAGTAACGGCTAATAATACAGCATTCACCCTGAATGGAAATGAAGAAAATGGTTAGAAGCCCTGATTGAGCCCTAAACACTTCACTCTGATTGGACCACAAAGGTCACATGATGTCATGTCATGCTAGAGGTCAACAGATTCGACCTAATCATCTGAAGCAAACTCTGGTGTTCTTCAGAAATTATTTATGCACTGCTGCTCAAGTCAACATGAAAATGTTCTGTAATGTAAGAGATGTAATATTGCTAGTTTCGATGCCAATTATTGATTTTACACAGTTATATTCAGTATGTTTTTTACTAAATTAATTTAGAATGAAAAGTAATGCATATTATAATCTTTGAATTAAAAAGTGGCATTGCTGGCTTTCAAATATAATGTCACCTGACTATAATTAGCCATTTTATCCTCAAATAAAGTTTTTATTTATTTGAAAATATTGGTACTGATATTGATTATATCAGATAAGTAAACAAGAAAGTTAGTGGTATTGTTTGAAACAGGATATTCAACCAGACAAACTGGACAGGAGTTGATTTCATCCATGAGGTATTGACTGAATTGCTAAATAAATAAATAAGGGTTTGGTGACATTCACATGATTTTTTTATGTATTTAAAATATATTTTTTAATACTTTAAGGATGTATTTATTTGCTAAAAAATAAAGAAAAAAACAGTAAAATAGTGGAATATTATTACAATTGAAAGTAACTTTTCTATTTTAATACATTTTAAAACAGAATTTATTTCTGTGATGCTAAGTTGAATGTTCAGAATCAGTCTTCAGCGTCACATGATCCTTCAGAAATCATTCTAATATGCTGATTTGAAAAGTTTTCTATCATTATCAATGTTAAAAATAGTTCTGCTGCTTCCTATTTTTGTGGAAATTAAAAAAAGCTAAAATGAACAGCATGTATTTGAAACATAAATCTTTTGTAACATCATAAATGTCTTCACTATCCCTATCGCCAATTTAATGCATCCTCGCTTAATAAAAGTATCAATTTCTTTCAAAACAAAACCCAAACTTTTGAAGGGTAGTGAATGAAGAACCTGTAAATATAACATTAAGTACTTCTTTACTCTCCAAAGAGCCATATAAGCGACTCAAAAGCCCTATACAGCAAAAACAGTTCTTGATATCTGAACCTAAAGCAGTAAAGTGCACTGAAGAACCTTTAAGAGAGCGCGTGAAACGCTCTCCTCTCTCTCTCTGTGTGTAAACCCTCTCCGCTCGCTGCGCTTGTTCGCCGCAGGCCGTGGGCCTAGGCTCGGTTTACATCCATATTTTACACGCCAGCTTTCAAGCCACCTATTTTCTCCTCAAAGCTCCAGCCTTCCCCAGCGGTCAGACATAACGTCTCACAGTTAAGAGTTAAGTTAACAAACACATCTGAGCGCCATAAAGCTGGCGTATTAAGAGTGCGGTGTGAGGCCTACGGGGAAATGTAAGCCGTTTCCTCATGTTCATTAGCGGGATGAAGCCTCGGCTGCTGGGAGGGAGAGAAGCATCGCTCACCTGCATACTGCAGAGAGGGAATAATTGCCTGATTGCAGGTTATTACTTGGCTGGTGAGAAACCCGCCGAGGCTGTTCTGTCTCTCCACCATCCAGCCTCATAATTCTTAGCCATCCACGCAGTCTTTCCTTCTCTGCTTTAATTCATAAACGTCCGCTGACTCGGTACCTGAGGCCCGTAGAGCTGCTATTCGAGCTGGCATCTCCTCTCCCGGCGTGCGCTGATTAAACCGGATAAATCTGGAGTTCTGCTGCGGATCTGATGATGCTTCCTTCGGCAATGCAAATCTGCAGACTTGCCCTTCAGACCTGCAGACCTGCTTTCTGTTGTGACACATCCGGGAGCAACAGTTGGGAAGGAGTCAGATATCAAAATAGCTCTCTGGTTATGATACCTTGTTTAGTACGAGGAGACAGGAAATTTCCCCTTCAACCACCGCAACAAACACACAACATTTCCCAAACGCTAATGTATGGTTTTCTTAGAGAGCCAATTCTAATGCTAATATATTAATACAATTTTCAAAGGCCCTTCAATATAAGTCAAGATATTTCCTCTAGTATTTCTGCTATGGTTAGGACAAAGCTGCTTGTTTTTCGTCTGATTTTATAAACAGACTATGGGAAACACAAACATTATGTATTGAGGGAAAAAATACTATTTTATTATTTTTTTATTTAGAATAATTAAATTAGAACAAATTAGAATATCTGCAACAATCAAGAAACATTAGTAGAGTATTACGAATCCCAAAAAATACAAAGTGGTTATTGACGATAACTAAAACAAGTGTTATTTTAGCATCGAGATACTATTATAGTTTTAATTAATATTTATATTAGTTTTTATGTTAATATTTTCATTTTATTTAAAGTGTTAGCAATTTTGCTGCATTTTTGTAATTTTTTTATGTTTAAAGTTTTCATTAATTTTTATTTTAGTACATCAAGATAAACTAAATGAAAATGAGAAATTTATTTCATTTAATTTTAAAGTTTTTTTTTTATTTCAAGTAACATTTTTTTATGGTTTTAGTTTTAGTTGATTATAATAACCCTGACTAAAACTTAAACCATAAAAAATGAACTTGAAACAATTTAAATGAACTGAAATCTAATATTTAAAAAGGCAACATTTCTCACTTTCATTTAGTTTAACTTGATGTACGGAAATAACTACAACTAAAATAAAAAAAACTAAAAACTCTTATACTACATGCAAAAAAAACATAACCATAGATGACAAAAACACAAAATTACTGAACATTCAAGAAAAATGAAAACAGAAAATATAAAAACTCAAATTATTCATAAACCTATAATATCTCAGTAATACTAAAATAAGACTGGGAACCATATATTAGCATCATGTTCTGTGTTTGCTGTGTGGATCATACTAACTGCTATTCCACGACTCTGGATTTTGATTCAACCTGACGGAGCTCTGCAGAAAAAGAGCATAAAGATGAAGTTTGAATGACATTGTGAGGGTCCTTCATGCACACTAATCCAACTATCTGAACTGAAGATCTTAAAAGCTACAGAGTCTACATTAACACAACACGCATACTAGAACAGTTTGAGTTTGTCCTTCGCAAAGACACAAATGTAATGAGTCAGCATCATTTACCAGTTTAATCTGAATTATCTCAGCTTCTCATTCAAAATATCTGAAGATCGACTCACCTCGAATGATGACTTTGTGACGGTGTAATCGTGTGGAAATCACGTCTTGCTGCAGCTTTGATGTGGAGGATATAGAGAGCTGACAGACACACACACACATCAAACTTCTGCTGTCTCCTGTCTGGGCTTAGACAGCTGAACATTCACATACAGCTCAGTGTTCAGACACAGACTTCGTAGTGTGATTTTAGTCATAGTTTTTGTCTTTATTCCTTCATTTTAGTCAGTATTTCATCATTTTATATTAATAAAACTTAATTTCCACTTTAGTTAACATGAACTAGCAATGAAAAATACTTCTAAAGCACATATGAATGTTAATTTCAACATTTACATGTCCATTTTTAAAATCAAATGTTTCTGTTTTTTCATTTTTTTTTAATGGAACCTGAGCTAACACGAACGTACAATGAATAGTTGTATTCAAAAAGATAATGTTATCAAAGATTAACAAATGCATTATTCACCGTTAGGTAATAGTTAATGCATTAATTAACTTTAACTAATGGGACCTTATTGTGATAAGTGTGGCGTGGAATTTACATATGCAAAATTTTATTGAAAAAAAAGTAAAATATTTTTATTTGTATCTATTTTTCAATTTTGAAATGTACATCAATTCAAATATTTTGCATTCAAAACTCATTAAATCTTTAATCACTTTTGTCAATATTTCATTATATATATTTATAAAACCTATATTTATATTCAAAATATTAAATTCAAATATCATTCAGTTTTTCTTTTATTTGCATTTGTATTTATATCTGAAGACTGGAAATATATACAAATATTTTATATTAAAAAATAATTTTATATTAAAAAATAACTAACTTTAGCCTATATTTTATCAATTTATATTTATAAAACTTATTTTTATAATCCAAAAATTATATTCAACAATTATATTCAAATATTTTTCATTTGTACATTTGATAAAATTGAAATATTTAAATATTTTATATTGATTTTTTAAATTCAAAATCAGTTCAATATTATTTTTATATTTATAATAATTTTAAATATCATTTTTTATATTTGAATATTTGTATTTATTTCAAATTTGAAAAATATTCAAATATTTTATATACAAAAAATAAAACTTACATTTTAGTCATTATTTTGTTCCTTAACTCTGATATAATTCTACACGTAAACAGTGAGCAAAATTATAAAAAAAATATGCATAAACATTTCAAACATGCATAAATATATAATAAACATGTATGAAACAGATAAATTTGTATCGACGTAAAATTCAAAATACTGCAGATATGTGAGCGCATTGCACACAATTCTCCATTGGTGCGTGATGGAAGGGAATGTGGGCCAAGCTTGGATCAATTCTCACTGGCATTGAAACTTTAGCACCTGTCGGGCGTCCCTCAATCTTTTCCCACAATCCCCTACCTGCAACACGCCCGCCGTCCCCAGCTGCATCCGCAGCCCGAGAGAAATCAAGCGATAAACGGCCCGAGGTTGATCTGAGAAGGAAGATTGGCAACGTGAGGGCAGAGCAAACACCGATCGGAGCTGGTCTTCTCCCTTTGGTGCGGGCGAATCAGAACAATGGCTGCTGGGAAGGGAGAGCAGTGTCAATACTCCCCGCCGCCTGCACATTCACCCGTCTGAATGGGACGCACCGTGAGGGGGAGAGCGACGCACACGGCTGAAAGGGAAGTGGTAAAAAAGCCACACGAGGGGCCAATTGATGCTGCTAGCAGGTGGATGGTTCTCCTTTCAGGCCAAACTGCTGAGGGGAGGGAAAAAAAACCAACACATTTCCTTTTTCAAGGGGATCACTTATCTGAAATCAGCAGTCTATTGAAATGGGCCTCCTCTCCTTTCGCGCTCCCCCACTTTTTGGCTCTCTCAGGCTGCGGCTCTCCAAACACAAACACACACACACATATTGCTTTTTCCTGGTGTCTGAGTGCGTTTCTCCTCCTCCACCAGCACCTGGTTCTCTGCGCAGCGGGGCGATGTGCTCAAAAGCGAGCGAGGGAGGTGGTTAAGCATCATTATAGCAGCGTTCGGGGCCCACACACACACACTTACCCACAAGACACCGCAAAGCCAGGGGCCTTACAGATGTTCCAGCGCGCATTGTCGAGCCTCCCAGGCTCTTTGTGAGGACGAATGTCCTGTTGCTCGTGAAATTGGCCTCAGTTTGAAATGCACTTCTGTCAAACGCGTTTAGTTCGCCCTCAAATCGTACGCGGCGCTGTTAGAAACCAAATTGAGCTGGATGCATAACCCCGTTACTCTAACTTGTTTAAGCTCCATTTGATACTGATGAAATTCCTCGGATCTGGGCACCCTTTATTCACGGGACATTTGTGAGTCAAATTAGGCTCTTCAGGTCGGGCTAAACGCTCTTCACATTGTATTACAGTGAGCTGCGCAAAGCAAACGAGCTCGCATTACGGCGCTACCGAGGAATTACATATGTACTGAGTCGCTTTAACAAATTTGCACGCAATTACGTCGCAGAGCAGCCTGTGATTACACATGCTTATTGTTATTGCCGAAGTATTTGATTGTGTTTGTGCACAACATGGGATATTTGATGCACTTTTGCTGCGCGGGTTAGATAAGGTTTAGTAATCAAACTTTATTGCTGACAACAGCAAAACATTTATTTAAATGACACTAAACGTATTTATTCTTGTAGAAAGCATTGCATTTTTTAATGCATTGCATGTTTTAGATAATGTTTAATAATTAAACTTTTAATGCAATATTACTATGAACAGCAAAAATGTGTGTGTGTGTGGGGGGGGGGGGGTCTAAACAGATTTACTCTTGGAGAACGTATTTAATGTCTTTTATACAATGCACAGTTATTTATGGTTTAATAATGCAATTTTAAAACGCATTGATATTAATAACTAAGAACAGCAAAAATATTTGCATCATTGCTGTAGAAAAAGTATTTAATATTTTTAATACACTGCACAGCTTAGATAATGTCTAATAATCAAACTTTAAAATGCATTAATATTAATAAAAACAGCTAAAAATTTTGACCACACTGTAGACTAAACATTTATTCTTGTAGAAAGTAATGTTTGTAATATATTTGCATGGTTTACATAATGTTTAATAAGCAAACTTTAAAATGCATTAAAATTGATAAAAATAGCAAATATATTTACATGACACTGATCATATGTATTCTTGTAGAAAGTTTGTGTTTTTAATATATTAGCATATTTTAGTGAAAGTGACGTGGCCAAGTATGGTTACCCATACTCAGAATTTGTGCTCTGCATTAACCCATCCAAAGTGCACACACACACACACACAGTGAACACACACACACACACACACACACAGTGAACACACACAGTGAACACACACACAGTGAACACACACACAGTGAACACACACCCGGAGCAGTGGGCAGCCATTTATGCTGCGGCGCCCGGGGAGCAGTTGGGGGTTCGGTGTCTTGCTCAAGGGTCTCACCTCAGTCATGGTATTGAGGGTGGAGAGAGTGCTGGACATTCACTCCCCTCACCTACAATTCCTGCCGGACCGAGACTCGAACTCGCAACCTTTAGGTTACTAGTCTGACTCTCTAACCATTAGGCCACGACTGCCCCTTTAGATGTTTAAGCAAACTTTAGAATGTATTAAAATTATGTGTTTGTGGGTACAACTAATTTTAGAGAACATTTCAATATTTTAAACTTATAAAAATATTCAAGAATCATAATCAAATACATTCAAATATTTTTTATTTATATCTATATCTCAAATTTGAAACTGAAATGTAATACCAATATTTAACCTTACAGAAAAGTATTTGATGTGTTTTATTTATTTATTTTTGGCTTTTTGTAGTTTATTACAGCTTTATTGTATTTTTTTCTTAGTGTAGTCTTATTTTGCACCAAATTACTGTAGAGTTTGGTTACACACATATTTTGAAGGCCACAATAAAAGCCTCTTTATTTCACTATCCAAATTATTCACACTCACACTTACTGAGCACTGTTTTTCTTGCCGTCTGCAAGAGTGAAACCAGACCTGAGTAAAGTTTGATTGGGAGGATTGCACGCTTTAGATATATCTTCAGAGACGAAACCAAGGTTCGAAACCAAATGCATATCAGCCATAACTATTGCTTCACATTGAAGCCTAATCTATGCAGATACGCAGCACATGTTGTGTTCCTCTGTGGAGATGCACCGCAGAGCTTGTTCACGAGCTGTTATCGTCTCCCAAATCAAATCCTCGGCACCCTCAGGGCTGCGCATTTGTGTTTCAACTGCCTGCTAATATGGCTGATTCCTCCGATCGCAGATTTGATAATTCGTTGATTGGTTAAACGGAGCGCTGCTTTACAGCCGCATCTGTGAAATCTCTCCAGCATTATCCTCTAAATAACAGAGCGAGGCGTTTGGTGTCTAAACGAGGGTCACATTTGGGATCTTCCTGTCTGTTTTGGCCGCTCCGAGTGTATCATCTGTGACACCTCTCTAATTAAATGGCGTCTCGGTGATGGCGACGGGGGTGATTTGGGGCAGACGGTCAGCGGATATCAAGGTGCCCGTTAAGAGATCACAGGGGGATACGCGCGTATGTTAATCGACTCTGTTAATGTAGCAGTGAATTAAGAGTTTAGATGTCACAGGAGGTTTAACACAGCTGATCCAGAGCAGAGGCCGCGGTTCCCGCTGGTCGCCCCTGCTCAGAGCCTGGGCCATGTGGGGGCTAATTACAGGCAAACTGGAAAAGTGTTGGGCTTTTTTTGTTTCAGTTTATCTTTTGAGGAATATTAGACTTTAATTTTATCCAATATACTTTTATATTTTAAAAAAATCATATTCAAATATATGCAAATATTTTTTTGTATTTATATTTCAATTGTTAAATATATTCAAATATTTGCAACTTTGTCAACATTTTACCATTTTATATTTCTAAAACTTTTTTACAATCAAAATATTATTCAGAAATCATATTCAAATACATTACATTTTTATTAATACTTTACACTTACAATATAAATACAAATGCAAATAAAATATTTGCATATATCATGGATATTGTGAGATATTTTTTTAATATTTAAAATCAAATATTTTAAAGTCAAAAACATACTTTTTTTTTTTTTTTTACAACTTTTTATATTCAAAATATTTGCAAAATCATGTCCAAGTACATTCAAATATTTTCTATTTAAATTTCACATTTAAAACAGGCAAATATTTTATTCAAAAATCATTTTATATTCAAAACATAAAACCTTATTTTATTTTTTTTGGTAAATATTTAGTTAATATTTTATCATTTTTAATTTATAAAATTTTATTTTTAGTCAAAATATTATTCAAATATTTTCTTATCTTTACTAAAAATATATATTTCAAATTTGAAATGTTTAAACATTTTAGTAATTTTAATATTCTTTATTTATTTTTTCAAAATCAACATTTTAAAAACTAACATTTTCTCAGTATTTCATCATTCTATACTGTAACATATTTTAGTATTTTATGATTTACATTTACTTTTTTAAATCTTAGATTAAAAAACATGCAACTTTAATTTTTCATAATTTGTTAAAATACTTTTTTAGAAGTATTTTTAAATAATTGTATATATTTTTTTTCTTTTTGAATATTTATATACAAATTTTAGTTTTATTCAATATTTCAACATTAATTTCTAAAACTTTTATATTCAAAATATGTTATTCAAGAATCATATTCACATATTTCTTATTTGCTTTGTATTTATATTTCAAATTCTAAATGTACTGTTAATGTAGCAGTGAATTAAGAGTTTAGATGTCACAGGAGGTTTAACGCAGCTGATCCAAAGCAGAGGCCGCGGTTCCCGCCGCACAGAGCTTGGCTCGTGTGGGGGCTAATTACGGCAAATTGGAAAAGTGTTGGGCGACGACGCGCATGTGGGGCCTCCCTCGGCGCTCGCCGCTTCCCGTCGTCAGGGTCTGATGCTGCCCGTCCAGCCCACACCTGCTCCTCACCGGCCTGTGATAGATAGAGCCGACCGGTGGCTCAATAACAGTCACCCACCCCACCCCGTCCGGTATTGATGGACTGCGGGGCCGCAGGCTTTGTGAGTGAGGATCATCTGCTGGAAATTGTCTCTCCGCCCCCTCAGCACCTGCGCAGAGGGATGCGATAGGTGAGCGGAGGGGCGAGAGGGACCTCAGGGACCCGCTTTTTTTGGAACGATACCCCATCTAACACGAGCGCGCCGTAACGGGTGTGTGTTTGTGTGTCGTGGGGGTTGCTGCAACCCTGCACATGTGTCCTCTCTCCCTCCTTATTATTCTGTAATTAGCCCTTTGGCTGTCTGCTGGAGGACGGCCGTCCCCCCTCGAGAGCCGTCTGTGTTGACAGACACACACAGACCCAGAAAAACAAACACACACCGAACAGCGTTTGACTTCCAAACAGCAAAAATCACGACTTCTAGAGAAGGCAAACATGCTCGGGTGCCCGTAGCGATTTGGCCTTTGTGTTTCGGTTCCAAGTTTACTCCGCCATCTCCATCCAGCTGGTACTCAATCACGACGCGCCTACGACAATGTATGAAATCACAGTTTGAAGCACTAATGGTGTATTCTGTGGAGCGGATTTGGCCTGTTTGTCAATAGGAAGCTGTAGTTGCGATATTCCTTTAACGTCGAATTTTTACGCATTTCATGCAATCGATGGCCATCGAGACAGATGTTTCCAATTCAAAACGAAATGCTTGCACTCGACTCTATGTGACCAATGCAGAAGTTCTGGACCACAGCCACAACCGGGAAGATATTTTGAGATTCTCAAGCACTCCGAACTAAAGGTTTCACATTTGGCACCAGCTGCCTCTGCTCCAGTGGATAACGCTGCACTATTGCAACAAGAATTCCTGCAAGCAGCAGAGCTTTTGATGACAGGCCTATAACAATGTATGAAATCACAGCTTGAAGTATTAAAGGCATATTTTGTGAAGTGAATTTGGCCTGTTTGTAAAAAAGAAAGTAGTTGCGACATTCTACAAAAATGCTGTTTTTTTACGCATTTAAAAAACTTAATGCAATCGAAAGCCATCAAGACAGATGTCCGGCTCGCAACAGTTCTGAATGCAGATGTTCTGGACAACGGCCACGGTCAGGAAGATATTTTGAGACTCTCAAGCAGCCTGAACTAAGGGTTTTGCATTCGGCACCAGCTGCCTCTGCTTCAGCGGATAATGCAGCACTATTGCAACAAGCGGTTTGATCGCTCTATACTAGAATTTATGCCGTGGCAGAGCTTTTGAAGACAGCCCTACGAAAATTTATGAAATCATAGTTTGAAACACTAATGGCGTATTTTGCGGAGCAGAATTGGCCTGTTTGTCAATAGAAAGAATAGTTGAAATATGCTAATAACACCTGATTTTTATGCATATAATGCAATCAATATCTGTCGAGACAGATGTCAGGCTCACATCTATTTCAAATGCAGACGTTCTGGACAACGGCTATGATCTGGAGAATATTGTAAGATTTTCAAGATGTCCAAACTAAAGCATGTTTGCATGCGGCACCAGATGCCTCTGCTGCAGTGGATAATGCAGCATTGTTGCAATAAGCTTTGAGCACTGTATACTACAGTTCATGCATGCAGCAAAGCTTTTGATGATGGGCCTACAACACCATGAAATCACAGTTTGAGGCATTAAAGGCATATTTTGTGGAGCAGAATTGGCCTGTTTGTCACTAGAAAGCTATAGCTGCAATATTCCACTAATGCCTGACTTTTTACGCATTTCATGCAATCAACAGCCATCAAGCTGTCAAAACGAAGATGTCTAGCTCGCAAATGTTCCAAATGCAGATGCTCTGGATGACGGCCATGAATGAGAAGATATTTTTTAAAATCCCAAGCCGAACTAAAGGTTTTGCTTTTGGCACCAGCTGCCTCTGCTCCAGTGGATAACGCAGCGCTATTGCAACAAGCGGTTTGATCGCTCTATAGTGTTCATGCATGCAGCGGAGCTTTTGATGTCGGCCTACAACAATTAATAAAATCACAGTTTGAAGCATTAAAAACATATTTTGAGGAGCAGATTTGGCCCATTTGTCAATGGAAAGCTGTTGTTGCGATATTCCACTAACGTTGGATTTTACGCATTTCATGCAATCGACAGCCATCAAGACAAATGTTTAGATTGCAACAGCAACCAAAAGCAGATATTCTGATGACAGCCATGAATGGGAAGATATTTTGAGATTCCAAAGATGTACGAAAGAAAATTTTTGCAGCTGCCTCTGTTCCAATGGATATTGCAGCACTACTGTGATAAGCGATTTGACCGCTCTATACTAGAGTTCATGCATGCAGCAGAGCTTTTGATGATGGACCTACAACAATGTATGAATCAGTTTGAAGCACTAATGGAATTTTGTTTACTAGCGGAATTGGCTTGTTTGTCAATACAAAGCTCTAGTTGCGATATTTCACTTATCTCAGAGTTTTCTGTATTTCATGCAGTCAATAGCTGTCAAGACAGATGTCTGGCTCGCAGTTGCTCGCCATTACAAAAACAAGGCACCTCGCTTGCACTTGCTCTGGTGATAAGCAGTATGATCGCTCTACACCAGAGTTCATACTTGCAGCGGAGCTTTTGATGACAGGCCGAAAAAGAAGTTTCAGCTCTGTTTTCGCAGCTGTGATTGCGAGCGTACATGCATGCAAAAGCAAAACACTCTCTCCGCTGTTGTGCCTCGGGCTAAACTTGGGTGCTCAGCTGAGAGTCCAGGTGCCTTCTGGGTGCTGATGCAGTCCTACCTGCCATTTTTAAAGACAGCTTTAAAAAAACAAAACAAAAAAAACATTCAAGCAACCTGGGTCCAGTACGACAAAGTAAGTGCTTCAGTCTGTCTGAGGGAGCAAGGGAAACCCATAAACAGCCGACAGCGCAAACACGCACTACGATACCCACGGTGTGCGAATCAGTCAGGGACTAATTAACACATCATTGCAACCCAACTGCCTGGTGCTCCGCTCACCTGCCTCTTTCTTACTGCAGAGAGCGCGTAAATCTCTCGCTGACGGTCGGAGACGTGGGTATTAATCTGCGATGATGCCGCATGGCGTCTTTAACCTCGCTCATGAGGTGACAGGCCCTCCGTGCTCCCTGAAAAAGGCAGTTGAAACACAATAAACGTGTTTTAATGACATTGCAGTTCCATTATGAATATGGGAATCTCCAGGGCGCATTCAAGAACAAATGAAATGCAAATGGAGGTTTGAAGACAGTCATTTGGTGTTAGTTTGGCTTCTACCGCAATGGGGATAAAATCATAAAGTAAATAAAATGCAAATGATAAGACTCACCATTCACTTATTGTCCACTGATTCTGTCTGGCCCATGGGCTTCTGTAAAGCAGACGAAATATATACACTAACATTATTATTATTTAGTTATTTTTATTATTTATTATTTAATACTGTTATTCAGCAAGGACACATTAAATTGATCAGAAGTGACAGTGAAGACATCTATAATGTTACAAAAGATTTCAATTTCAAATAAATGTTGAACTTGCTATACATCAAAGAATGCTGAAACAAAATGCATCACGGTTTCCACCAAAATATGAAGGAGCACAACAATTCAACACTGATAATAATCAGAAATGCTTCTTGAGCAGCAAATCAGCATATTAGAATGATTTCTGAAGGATCATGTGACACTGAAGACTGGAGTAATGATGCAGAAAATTCAGCTGCGCATCACAGGAATAAATTGCATTTTACAACATATTCAAATAGAAAACGGTTATTTTAAATTGCAATAATATTTCACAACATTACTGTTTTTATTGTATTTTTGATCAAATAAATGCCGCCTTATCTTAAAACATCAATGTTAGAACTGGTTTTAAACCGTTTTCTTCAGGACTTTCGATCGCACATCAAGAAGCAATTCAACTTTTCAGAATGCAAATTATTAAATTAATAAAATGTTAAATATGGCATTTACATTACAAACATATTTCTAAACATATTTATCCTTGTAGCAAGTATTTAACTTTTCTTCACCTTGGGTAGTTTTATTTTGCTTCAAATACAACTAAGTGCAGAGCCTTTAAAATCAACAATAAAAGCCTTTTTACTTCTGTATCAGAACAGACCTGTGGTAGAGTTTAACTGAATGGACTTGTGACGTCAACAATATAAATAAGAAAAATTTTCCCTTTTTTAAAAAGTTGCTCAGCCAATATTTTGCTAATCCCATGCAATTTATGCACAATATGCACAATTGTGGTTAGGTTGCATGTTTCCTAAACAGACCTGCGCTCCACCAGTTGAGAACCACCACGTTTGAATCGTACCGTGTCCCATAAATTCAAATTAACGACACTGGGCTGCCCTGCAGGAAAGCATTTTTGTCAATATGCAAAAGATGGAGGGTGTCCAAACACAGACAGTCGGATATAGATGGAGCTAATCTGCATTAGTATTCAGCGCACACACACACAGTAGCGTGTGTGATGGGTTTGTCTGGCGTGCGAGCGTGTGTGTGGCACAGCAGTGTGTTCCAGACTGCAGTGATTAATCTGACGCTGTCATGTCTCCACAGATGTTTACATGGAGATGTTTGAGGAGCACATGTCTGATAGAGTGTGTATCTTCCGTCCTCTCCATCTTCAAACATGTGCATATACGACGTCACCTGGGCCATCTGGAGGATAGTAGAGAGAAGGCTGACCTACACACACACACATACAATCATAACTCCCCAACGTCAAATCATTGTCTGCCAACAGCCGACTGCTCTTTTACAAAATCGCTGCCTATCTAGACAGCATTTTTAGGCATCATAGGTGTGCTGAAGACATGAAAGCTGTTTCAAAAGGTAGGCAACAACATTATACAACTTTCTATGGCCAAATTCTAAGCTCACATCACATGCACCCTTCAAAATTCTATTTTAAAATGCATCACAAAAGACTCAGTGAATAAATTAATAAATAAACAATTAAATAAATAAATGAATAAATAGGGCCAAGATGGTCTACAAGATGAGATAAAAATGAATTAAAATATATTTTAAATATTATATTTATTTAAAATATATATCAAATATTTATAAAAATACATTTTATTCAATACTAAAAAGTATCAGTAAAAATAATTTTTGACAATAAATAATCAAATAACTGTCAAATGGTATCTCACACATGTACCTCTAGAGTTTCAGAAGGTATCTTAACAGTGTCTCAAACTATGCTCAGATTTTCCAAGCTGACAAATCAGTAAAAATAGATCTTGAAAATAATTGATCATCAAAAATCACTCACAGAAAGAAAAAAAAAGAAAAATACAGACCTCTTTAATGTCTCAATTGTTTTTCCTAGACAGTAATGAGATTAAACAGGAGAGCAAATTAAGACTTTTCTCTGCTTTTCTCTTTAGAAAATGAACCCTTATGATCTCATGTTTTTCCAATGTTTCAGAAGCAATCTCAATAAAGTCTCAAACTATGCTCGGATTTGCCAAGCTGCCAAATCAGCAAAAAAAGTGCTTGACAATAATTGATAATCATTCACAAAAAAATTCACAGACCTCCTTAATGTCTCAGTTGTTTTTCCTACACACCAGTGAGATTAAATGGAGAGCAAATTGAGATTTCACCTGCTTTTTCTCACCAGTAATCTCACAAATGTCTCCCTTTGAGGTTTAGATGAGATCTAAACAACGTCTCAAACTATGCTCGGATTAGCCAATTAGTAAAAATAGCTCTTGACAATAACTGAGCATCAGAAATTGCTCTCACACAAAAAATTGATTTTGAATGTCTCATTTGTTTCTCCTAGATAGCTATGAAATTAAATGGAGAACAAATTGAGATTCCCAGTTATCTCACATTTCTTCTCTAGAGTTCCAGACGAGATCTCAACAATGTCGTATACTGTGCCAATTTTGGCATCTTTTGCAAATTGGAGCAATCAAATCTCAATATGAATTCAAATATTTCTCATATACTCTTACTGGGTGTATATTGACTCATTTGAGTTATTTTTTTTATTTCTGAAAGAATTTTAGGAGGAACTTTAAAGACAAAGTTGACACTTAAACACAACCGAGATCCATTATGTCCCCTGAGCAACAAAAGAGCAACTTCTGAACAATAAGACTGGATTTCCAGAGTGCAAAGGACAATAAAACGTCAAGTTTATATGATCAGTTGTCCTGACCTGCCAGTCTGGATGAACACTAGAATCAGCCGTGTCGCACCAGTCTCTGTCTCTCTCTCTAAATCTCGCTCCAGATGGCATAAAACCCTGACGTCGGTGACTGACAGTTGTGGCGCGTGATGGTGCGACTGTTTTACAGCAATGCATGCTGCCAATGCCAAAAAACCCTGCACAGCGCACGGGCCTTGCACAGCATGCAGCCGCAGTGCTGCAGACCTGCATTCTGCATCCAAATCACTGGTTACGGCATGCAGGCCGCCTCCGCAGGGACAAGCATATGATACGGAGGCAGACAGTGAAAAACACTCCGAGACAACACAGAGCCTGATCTTACAAACATGCATGCACATCTTGAAACATTGAACACACACTAACACACATGGATGAGTGCAAGTTTTAGTAGGGCTGTCAATTTAATGTGTTATTTAAAGGAACCGTTCACCCAAAAATGAAATTGTTGAAAATGTACTCACCCTCAGGCCATCCAAGATGTCTTTGTTGTTCATCAGAACAGATTTGGAGAAATTTAGCATTAGATCACTCACCAATGGAGTGCAGTGAATGGGTGCCGTCAGAATGAGAGTCCAAACAGCTGATAAAAACACCACAATAATCCAAACCACTCCTGTCATCAACATCTTGTGAACCGAAAAGCTGCACGTTTGTAAAAAAAACATCAATAATTAAAGCATTTTAACTTCAGACTGTCACTTCTGATCAAACTATGAGTCCAAAATGTAATACACTAAAATATAAGTTCAACAGCATGGCGCAGAGCGCAAGGGTCTTGAGATGTGTTTTTCATCTTCTTTTTAACTTGGCATTGTTTTAAAAAGTGCAAAATACCAAAAAAACAGCAAGACATGAAGCAAAAGATATCTGTCTGCATGTGTACTATACATCACTTTTTGTCTATTTTAATGCCCTAGTTGTCAGAATAATGTAACTTAATGAATTAATCGATGTTTACTGAGGGAAAAAAAGCATCAAATTAATCTTCATTTGATGCTTTTTCAACAAATATTGACATAAGCTGTTAATTGTGATTAATATGACCAGTTAACTGACATATCATGCAATAAATTCAGTTGAAATTTGCAATCAGTTGACAGTTTTTAGGCAGAGTTTGTGGTCATGCACAGTTCAGTTTTTTGAGTGTTGCATGTTCTGTGTTTGGAACACAGACATGGACGATCATCAAACCATGACAATTAGATGAGAGTCTGGCTCTTAGATAATTAACTGTGACTCACTGAACGAGGTTTCAACAGGCTTATGCTGCAGTCTGTAAACAGGCTTGAGGTTGTCAACATAACACAGGCTGAACAACACAATTTTCCATTTTGGTTTCCAAATGTCTTCTGAATTTCAATAATTTCATGCTAATAATTCACCACACACTAAAACAGAAAATACACCTAGGCGCTAGGATCAGTTTTTAAGGATGCATGGATATTAAAATTCGGTCCAATATGGATATGCCGATCATTTCACTTTTCATGTTATGACCATTGATCATTAAATTAATAATACAACACAAACTACAAACAATCGTTTTAAATACTGCAACTGTATATTACACTAAACTACTTGACCATATTTAGAAACCAAGTCAATTTTGCTATAAAGCACTACATAATACAATATGAAATGTTTGTACATTATGAAAAATGGATTCATTTTCAGATTAAATATTTTTGCTAAATAGCAATGAATAAATTCCATAAATATTAATTTTAACAGAGCTAGATCAGGGTAAATGTTATTTAAATGTAAAAATATGGGAAATGAGCATGCAAAATTAAATATATTAAATATATTCCAGTATATATTTCAAACACAAACTCAGTGCATCAACAGCAGCTTAATGCTCTCAGTAGATTTTTGAAGAAAGAGAGACAAACAGAGCGGAGGAAAGCAAGGTTATTTGCATGGAGAGCCATGGACGCCCCCGTTCCCCGTATCTGATGTCAGTCTCCCGACACTGATAGACTCTGCGTCTCCCATTTAAGGTATAATGAGATTGCTCGAGCCACACAAACCTCTGCTGACTGCACTACACTGATGCTACGGCAGTCACTTCATCTCTCAGAGACTCATCAGGGTTCAGCTAAACAACTCCGCCTGCCCCCATCTTCCTCCGACCCAGACACTCGATACGAACGCGCTCGGCTCATCAAGAGCCCGAGCAACAGCGTAATGGAGAGAAGTGGGTGAAAACAGAGGACGAGGGGCAGCGCAACACCTGATTGGCTGAAAACAGGGCCCGTTTCCATCGCAGTGTCTTCCTCGGGTGGTAGCGGATGTGTGAGCCTGTAGGAAAGAAAATTCACAAATGATATCTCTTTAATGTCTCAATTGTTTCTTCCAGACAGCAACGGGAAAAGGGCCTTTTAACCTCACAGTCTTCACCTCATTTTATTTCAGAAGAGGTTTCAACAGGTCAGACTTGCTGTGATACCAAAGTTTGCATTCAAAAGTGTCAATTTTTTGATTGCAACTGGTCTCAAACACTCCCATCACATTCTCCCAAGACCAAACATGCTACATAAGAATAATTTCACAGCTCTTTACTACTAGCCAACCAATGCCAGTCCTGTCTCATTTGGCACCCAAAGTAAAACACAGAGGATAGTTGACCTATATTTTATTACTAACAAATCAAATGTGCATAGAAAAGCTTGAGATATATTGAAAGTCATTCCTAAATATCCAGAATCACAAACTAAAATAAATATAAACAATGATACAACAAAGTAGCATTAACATAAATGGGCAATAAAACATCTTTAAAATATTTAATTCACATTACATGAGGCTAAATGAAGGTTTTCAAATGTATCTTTCATAAAAGTAACATACTGTATAAATAGGCTACCATGGTACAGATATGGTACCAGGTGGCAATACTACACTTTGATATTTAAATATGGTATTGAATGATTAATGTATTCATTCACAATGGTATTTATATGATACACGAAGCCAATTGTTTTAAAAAAAGAAAAGAATAAAAAACTGTTAACGCCACTTTATTTGTTGGTATAAAGTGCTTTCATGTACTGTTTGTGTTTTGATACCTGTAGCACGTGCAGCTGTTGAATTGATGAAAAACGACAGGATTTGTTTGATAAGTTTTGTCTCCGTTAATATCGTTGGTAAATATCCACTTTATCCAGCGTTCCTTTTTTTATGTAAGCTCATCTGTATCATCCCGTTAAAGTTTTACCGCCAGAGAAAACGCTTCAAACGATTCAGTTCGTCAGTGAATGTTTTGTTCGTGACCGAATCTGCATTTTCGAACAGATCTTTTAAGCAAATGATTCGTTCTTGTTCACTTCCATACAAAAAGTCTGGCGCGAATCGTCTTGCGAAGCCGTTTGACGGATTCATTGAGAAGAACCGACTGCAAACAGTGATTCATTCGAGAGTCGGGCATCGCTTGGGATACCTAAAAGCAAGTCCAAACACACGACGTGATTGCGGCAATATTTTCAAGGAATTTGTTTTTCAGGTTAGTATACTGAAATATCCCTCATCAGACAATGATTTAACAGGAAATATTTGTTGGACGCTGTGAAATTAGCTTGCACCTACTGTAAATACTCGAAAACATTGGTTGACTGGCTATCATGACAACAGTTGGCTCATTTGTTTAAAGGGGTATTATTGGTGTTAAAGAGAAAGCAATTAAATGGATATCTGGTAATATAAAGAAAATAACATCATTCACTTACCTCACAAGATTCGTGAAGCTCATACAGTAGAGCAAGGTACTAACAACACCAGGGTTTTGAGTTCGATTCCCAAGGAATGCAAGAACTGATAATGCAATGTAAGTTACTTTGGATAAAGCATCTCCCACATGCATAAACTGCCAAGAAATGCATCTTTATATAATATGACCACACTAAGTAGTAAATATTTACATGCTCACAGATAAAACTTGTATTATTCAGAGGTTGCTCTTTCGCAGTTCAGAAGATTCTAACTTCTGATTCATTAAGTTATCAACTCTGTCTTAGATGTTTCTCCTTAAATTGCTTAAAGAAATAAAAAGACACACAAACGAGTATAGAGCTATAAAATGAATGTAAAGAGCAGCTCAGATCTTTTGATGAGAAATGTTTGAGTTTATATGAGATCTCTTTTGATTGCAGACTTTGATATCTGGGCACAGTTAGTTCATTAAACCCTTCTTATCATATTTCACATTTGTTTTTATTTCTCTGTAGTCAACAACTGACTCACTTGTTTCTGTTTTTATTTCTCAGAAGGAGACACATCTGAGACTCCATTACTTAATTGAAACCTCCAGAGCTACAAAAGAGCAAAATAAATTTCCTCAGGGAAGATAGATTTAATTTATGTTATTCACAAATCACCCATGTCTCATACACATGCATGATTTGCACGCATGCCACACGTGCTCACGTTTACACAAGCGGCCGCACAGGTGCACACACAAACAGCATGCGTTTGAGTGAAAGCCAGGGGCGCGTCGTCATCCCAGAGCCTCGGAGGCATGGGACAGGTGACACGACGGAGGGAGGGAGGAGGCCGGCGCACACCAGGATGCTGGGGCTTTTCGCTGCGCAATAAAAATGCTAATCCGCTCCATTCCCCTGTTGATCGGCTCTATGTAAAACAGGTTAGAGTTCCCCGCTCCACATGTGTACCCTCAATTTACCAGTTGGCCTTCCTTTGTCCTGCTCTCTTTATTTGTTCTTCATTGAACGCAGTGGCCTGGATGTTTTCACACATCTTTCGCCGGACTCTGCTAATGACAATGACAATGGCTTCGGTTCTGTGCCCACACACTGCCTTAATGATGCCTCCGCAGGCCGAAAGACAAAGAGAGCCGTGGACGCGGCATTGTCCCAATTAAAGGTCACAGAACAGAAGAGGTCTTAACTGTCCTCAGCCTCCGGCCACGTTCGGCTCAAATTGTCGGCTGCCACTGTTGGTTGTCTTCAACTGTTGTGTGCGCCACACTGAGTAATGTTGATTTCGGACGATTTCATACTGGTTTTAGTTCTGTAACGTTTATTAGGTCAGTGCTTTTGGTTTTGCTTGAGGAACAATATTGTTTTAGTTGGAACCGTACTGTTTATCACAGAAAAGTCAACAAAAATTAAAATCCTAAATCAAACACTGAAATGCCTTTCTTATTTACTTTAAAGATTTCTTCTATTTTAATGGTTTACTTAGAGTTAAGGTTTTGTTCAGTTATGACAAATCACTTTTTTCCTTGCAATACTGACTTTTTTTCTCAGAATTGCAAGACAACTCCGAACTGTGAAATATAAACTAGATATTGCGATTTTTTCATAGAATTGCAAGATACATTCTCAGAATTGTGAGATGTAAACTCGGAATTGCGACTTTTTCATAGAATTGCAAGACATGAACTCGGAATTGCAAGATGTAAACTAAAAAAAGTCTAAATTGTGAGATAAGTTGCAACAACCTATTTTATTTTTCATCCTGTAGTAGAAACAGGCTCCCATAATTACATTTATTTTACACATTATTATTTGCTAAAATAAATCTTCTATTTTTGTGGTTTGCTTAGAGTTAAGGGTTTGTTCAATTATGACAACACAGTCAAAATAATGACTTTCTAAGTCATAATTCTAAGATAAAAACTCCAAATTATGAGATAAGTCATAATTATGACACAAAAAGCCATTATGAGATAGTATGTCAAAAGTCAAAATTATGACAATTTTGTTGTTTTCAACTGTTGTTAAAGTTTATATATGGCAGAAAACCATGTTTATCCTCATTTACATTTGTGACCCTGGACCACAAAACCAGTCATAAGGGTAAATTTTTAAATTGAGATTTATACATCATCTGAAAGCTTAAAAGATAAACTTTCCATTGATGTATGGTTTGTTGAGATAGGACAATATTTGGCCGAGATACAACTATTTGAAAATCTGGAATCTGAGGGTGCAAAAATATCAAAATATTGAGAAAATTGCCTTTGAGGTTGTCCAAATGAAGTTCTTAGCAATGCATATTACAAATCCAAAATTAAGTTTTGATATATTTACGGTAGGAAATTTACAAAATATCTTCATGAAACATGATCTTTACTTAATGTCCTAATGATTTTTGGCATAAAAGAAAAATCAATAATTTTGACCCACACAGTGTTGCTATTGCTACAAATATACCCCAGCGACTTAAGACTGGTTTTGTGCTCCAGGGTCACATTTATGCATTTGGCAGACACTTTCATCCAAAGTGATTTAAATTCCATTCAAGTTATATACATGTTTCTGTCAGTGCTTGCATTTAATGGGAATCGAGCCCATGACCTTAGTGTTGCTCGTCCCATGCTCTGCTGTTTGAGCTGCAGGAATTCATTGAGTTGCAAATGTATCTGAATTGTGTAGTTTGTTCATGATTCTTGAGAATGAGGGCATATTCATGTTGCATCCAATTTAGTTTCTACAAGTAACAGATGAATTTGCATCCAGATTGGACGACCAGTTGATATCAACAAAAAAAAAGCTATAGTAAGTGTTCTCTCTTTTCTTTTAGAAAAAATATATTTTAGTAGTCTAACTATGCATGAATATAAGATTAGTTGCATTTTATTATTGAAATTTAGTTGTAGTTCCTGCTGTCCATGACACTTCAGAAGGGAACTGCGATTCATTTTTGGGTCATGACCCACCAGTTGAGAGCTACTGCATTAGACAGCTTTAATGTTTAAGGTTTTAGGAACTCTGTCGAATCAGCATGTTTGGAACTGACCAAAATAACAAGCCAGTCGACAAATATATCCACGCCCGTCTGAAGCTCCTGATCCGAAGCAGGTTTATCAGCCTGTCCGCACACTCCCGTTTTCTTAATCTTCTCCGTTTGCTCTCAGAAGGGCCAAAACGAAACGAGAATCTACATAATGTCGCCTTTGTCCCCCTCGTAGTTTCTTTAACTCTCACATCTAATTAGCTTCAGGGACTGCACGGGTGCGATATGGGGTTTCCTGTGGCGCGCCCCCCTTTCCCCTCCAGTTGGTCCATGGGTCGGGCCGGTGGGGTCTGTTCCCCAGAGACCGGTTATGACAAATAAGATTAATGTCTCTCAAGCCTCCTGAGCCACACAGATTAGACTGATAGCTGATTTTCTCAAGAGAAGCCCCATGTGTGAGCGTATGCATGCGCTTGTCAGAGCATGCTGGGAAAGAGAGAGTCTCCTCCCCTCTAATGACCACTGAAGCGTAGAGGGTCAGGAGGGTACGGGTCAAAAGGTCCTCCACGGAGGGTTCCCTAACTTCATGAGCACTGAAGCGTTGGATGAAGGGGTGACGCTCCTGTGAGATTAAGGTTTAAACTCTCCATTAGG
Source organism: Aspiorhynchus laticeps (assembly GCA_023376895.1). Lineage (NCBI taxonomy): Eukaryota > Metazoa > Chordata > Actinopteri > Cypriniformes > Cyprinidae > Aspiorhynchus > Aspiorhynchus laticeps. The sequence goes on along the minus strand of JALXFT010002092.1, from coordinate 209,467 downwards.
AGTAAGAGTGGAAATGAAAGGCCTGAGGGCAGTTTGAACCTGCTTCTACACATACAGCACCTGTTTTTCTTTCTTTCACATTATACTGCAAAAGCTTGTTTTAATTTGTTCCATTGCCAGGCATAAATTGTTAAATATAGGATAGTAAGTTCTACGCTGAAGTTCAATAATTCATGTTAGGGGGTTGTTCCCATCGCCACACATGCCTTAGCTACTGCCACAAACAAATAATGAATCAATCCAAAAAAAAAAAAGAAAAATTTTGTTTCAAACAAACCACATTTCATTTTTTTCCCTCAATAAGAGGAGTATGGAAGCCCATTTCCATTGCTTAGGTAAATCATAATTATTAGATAAAAAGTTGCCATAATTATTAGATAAAAAGTTATAATTATCAGATGAATAATCATAATTGACATACTAAGTTATTATGAGATTATTAAATCAAAATTATAGTCATAATTGATAAATTTGACAATTATGAGATAAAAAATAAGAGATGAAAACAATTAATAAATTATGACAAAAATTTGAATTTTAAAAATAATTTGCTTTTTATCTAATGATTTTTACTGTCATAATTTTTACTTTCTATCTCATAATTGTGACAATATTTTTGACTTTTTACCTCATATATCTTTGTCAAAATTATGAAAGAAAAGGTTGAAATTTTGAGATAAGGTCATAATTATGACAAAAAATTTTGACAACTTTGACTTAGTATATATATATTTTTTATAATTTTTTTATTATTTTGTATCAGAATTATGACTGTCATAATTTCTACTTATGTCAAAATTATGAGTATTAAGAAATTATGAGTTAAGAAGTCACAATTATGACAAAATGTAAACTTGTGTCATAATTTTGACTTATTTCATAATTATGACTTAAGCCCTATTCGGACAGTAATTGTTTCTCAGGGGGACGTAAGTGATTTTCACCATATACAGGGGGTAGTTGGTGATTTAATTGGCGTCCGAATCCAAAATGTCGGTGTTTTTCTCTCACCACCCCCGTAAAAATCCCCGGCCGAATTACCTTCTGTTTTTTGACAAACACCGAGGTCGTGTGGTAATTCGGCCATCCGAATCCACATCTCTGAGTTTACGAGAAGAAATCGATTCAAAATTCAGCGTGTAAACCCTTTTTGAGCACTCCCTCACATCGTACGGTAACTGTTGTAGGCTACTTCGGTGTAATTTGCATACATATTTATTTCTGAAATGTTGGAAAGTATTTAAAAGAACAATAGCCTACTTCATAACTGCTCACAGCGACTGGGAGCAGAAGAGAAGAAAATCACGTTAACATTGGAAATGGGTCTTTATTATGGCAGCAGCAGGTATGCAATACAATTTTAAAATGTGTATTATAAACAGATATATACAGTACATAACAATATCGCGTATATACAACTATAGTGCGTCTATTTTTCTATTTTTAAACAGGAGGTTTAAATAATGACATAATAAATATGACTATATATTATAAAATATGCTTGGAATAATAAGAATACATTTTACATAAGTATTTTTAAATACATTTTACACAATGATAAGAATAAATTTGTAAATAAAATTAATTTTATTTACAGCAGACAATCATGTGACTGGCCACGTGAGCACGCAGGATCACAGAACTCGCTCCTCCACTGTGAATAAATCGCAGTTTTATCACTGAGGTGATATGTAAATTTATTTTTACAGACGTCCTTATGAGAAACAATTACCGTCCGAATCGGGCTTTAGTATGAGAGATTAAGTCAATAATGAAATAAAAAGTTGAAATTATAAGAAAAAACACAATTATGATAAAACGTTGAAATTATGAGATAAAAGTCATAATTTCGAATAGAAGGAGCATTCGATCAGCAGAAGAGAACAGCAGTCTGTAAGTGTTTTGTCTTGTTTTCTCATTAGATTTCAGCTCAGTTGTCGTTGCTAGGAACCATTATTTTTGCATACTGTGTTTTACCTGGTAAACGCGTTCGCAAGTCGCGTTTGTTCTCATGCTTATCGCGGGAGTTCCCAGTTTCGGTTTGCTAAGTAGAAAGGCGTGGTCAGCTGACTTCAGGGACTAATAATTAGGCAAGTATAAAACTGGTTTGTACACCGCGGCAGCGGTCGCGGCAGCCCTCGTGTGAAGCCCTCCTCGTGTGAAGACCGACGAGTGTAAAGACGATCGACTCTACCTTGCACGACTCCCCCGAGCACGGACACCGACAAGGCACTTGAGTATTGCTTTCTCATCTTTCTTTACCTTTTGTCTAACTTGTACTCATCTAATTGTTGAATCAATTGTACTCACTATGTGCTTTCAAATCTGTACTATCACTACTAACACTCGGAGAGCACGCGCTGTACGTTGGAGGCAGGCCAATCCTAATAATCTACGAACGGTCCCTCTGTCCTCTACTACTTTACTCTCTGTTCCAATTGGTCTTTGGAACTGCCAGTCTGCTGTAAACAAAGCAGATTTTATTCCTTCTATTGCTACCCATTCCGGTCTCAACCTCATGGCCCTAACTGAGACTTGGATCAAACCTGAGGACACTGCCACTCCTGCAGCTCTCTCCACTAATTTCACGTTTTCCCACACCCCTCGCACGATTGGGAGGGGTGGAGGCACTCGTCTCCTTATTTCAAACGAATGGAAATTTGATCTTCTACCATCTCCTACAGGCAACAGTTCATTTGAATCTCATGCGATTACTATTACTCACCCTGCTAAAATCCACGTTGTAGTTGTGTATCGTCCCCCAGGTCAACTGGGTGACTTCTTGGAGGAGTTGGATGTGTTACTCTCAAACTTTCCTGAAGATGGTACTCCTCTGGTACTGCTCGGTGACTTCAACATCCACCTAGAAAAACCCCAGGCTACTGACTTCAACACTCTTCTCACTTCATTTGACCTCAAACGAGTGTCTACTACGGCTACTCACAAATCAGGTAACCGACTGGACCTCATCTACACACGCTACTGCTCCACTGACAACACATTAGTAACTCCGCTGCACACCTCAGACCACTTCCTCATCACTTCTAACCTCACACTAACTCCTGACATAGCACACGCCCCTTCGCAGGTCACCTTTCGACGTAACCTACGCTCGCTCTCTCCCTCTCGCCTATCCTCAATGGTTTCATCCGCACTACCTTCACCCTCTCAGTTTTCAGCACTCGACACAAACAGTGCTACTGACGCTCTTTGCTTCACTCTAACATCTTGCTTAGACAACTTTTGCCCCCTTTCATCCAGATCAGCACGCGCTACCCCCTCTGCCCCCTGGTTGTCCGATGTTCTCCGTGAACATCGTGTTAAACTAAGGGCTGCAGAGAGGAAATGGCACAAATCCAAAAACTCTACCGACCTTAGTGTGTATCAGTCACACCTCTCTTCCTTCTCTGCAAATGTCTCCACTGCTAAAATGACATACTACCACAACAAAATTAACAACTGTTCCGACTCTCGCGCACTCTTCAAAACGTTCTCTTCTCTTCTCTGTCCACCTCCCCCTCCTCCTTCATCAACTCTTACAGCTGATGACTTTGCAACTTTCTTCACAAATAAAACAAAAACCATCAGTGACCAATTCCTCACACCGCAAACTAATAATAACTTCATAACAACAAATACACAATCTCTCACCTCCTTTTCTCCTCTCTCGGAGACGGAGGTTTCCAAACTCATCCTTTCCAATCATCCCACTACTTGTCCGCTAGATCCTATCCCCACTCACCTCCTTCAAGCCATTTCTTCTTCGGTCGTACCTGCTCTTACTCACATTATCAACACCTCGCTTAACACTGGTACATTTCCCACAGCATTTAAGCAGGCTCGGGTAAGCCCACTGCTTAAAAAACCTGCTCTAAATCCAGCACTTTTAGAAAACTACAGACCGGTATCCCTTCTTCCATTCATTGCAAAGTCACTTGAGCGAGTTGTGTTCAACCAACTCTCTCTGTTTCTTGCACAGAACAACATTCTGGACAACAACCAATCTGGCTTCAGAAGTGGACACTCAACTGAGACTGCCCTACTCTCGGTTACAGAGGCCCTGAGACTGGCAAGAGCAGCTTCCAAATCCTCTGTACTCATCTTGCTGGATCTGTCTGCTGCCTTTGACACAGTTAACCACCAGATCCTCATGTCCATCCTCAGAAAGATGGGCATCTCAGGAACCGCCCTCCTGTGGTTCGAGTCTTACCTCTCAGATAGGTCCTTCAGGGTGTCTTGGAGGGGTGAGGTTTCAAAGTCACAACTTCTTGCTACTGGAGTTCCTCAAGGCTCAGTGCTTGGACCACTTCTCTTCTCCATCTACATGTCGTCATTAGGATTGGTTATTCAGAAGCATGGCTTTTCCTACCACTGCTATGCTGATGACACTCAACTCTACTTTCATTCCAACCAGATGATCCGACGGTAACAGATCGCATTGCAGCCTGTCTGAGTGACATTTCTAGCTGGATGATGGACCATCACCTTCAGCTCAATCTTGCTAAGACAGAACTGCTCGTGTTCTCTGCCAACCCATCACTTCACCACAACTTCTCTATACAGCTGGGTTCATCAACCATAACTCCTTCCAGGACTGCCAGGAACCTTGGAGTTGTGATCGATGATCAGTTAAGCTTCACAGACCATATTGCTACAACGGCCCGGTCCTGCAGATTTGCCTTATACAACATTAGGAAGATTAGGCCCTTCCTGCAAGAGCAAGCTGCACAACTCCTTGTCCAAGCTCTTGTTCTCTCCAGACTGGACTATTGTAATGCTCTCTTGGCGGGCCTTCCCGCATGTACTATCAAGCCTCTGCAACTGATCCAGAATGCAGCAGCCAGAGTGGTCTTTAATGAGCCAAAAAAAGCTCACGTTACCCCTCTCTTCATCAGGTTACACTGGCTACCAATAGCCGCTCGCATCAAATTCAAGGTATTGATGTTTGCCTACAAGACCACAACTGCCACTGCACCAATATACCTAAACTCGCTGGTTCAAACTTATGTGCCCTCCAGAAGCTTGCGTTCTGAAAGTGAACGACGTCTTGTGGTGCCATCCCAAAGAGGTACCAAATCACTCTCACGGACCTTTTCCTGGACTGTGCCCAGCTGGTGGAATGACCTCCCGATCTCAATTCGAACAGCTGAGTCTTTAGCCATTTTCAAAAAACATCTAAAGACACATCTTTTTCGCCAGCACCTGACTAACTAATACTAACTTACCTATTCTATTTAAAAAAAACAAAAAAAAAAACATCCTAGCTACTAGCTACGTGTACTGTGCTAGACTAACTGAGACTTGTCATGACACTTGTATACTGTTGCTCTCTCGATGGTCTGATTGCTTCTATTGTTCTCCTCATTTGTACGTCGCTTTGGATAAAAGCGTCTGCTAAATGATTAAATGTTAAATGTTAAATGTTAAATAATTGTGACAAAAATTTAGAGTTTCTACTTCAATTTTGATTAATTGTTTTATAATTATGACTTTATCTCACATGACTTTTGTGTGTGTCTGAAATGGGCTTCCATAGAGGAGTGACAATAAACTTGACATGATTTGTTTCGCCTGCATTGATTCACCAAAGAAAACGCTGCATTCAGCAGAATGAATCAGAAGAGTCACATCTATTCAAAAGACAAAAACTCTTCTGAGGTCTTTATAACTTTTGATGATCCTTCCGATCACTTCAATGTCTCAGCTCGCTGACAAAGCAACTTCCCAGACGGAATGTTCTTCCGGATATACCGGGAGCTGTTGTAGAGACTGCATTTCTCCACAGCGCCAGAGCCATAAGCAAACTTTTATGAAACAATTGTGCTTTATTCATAAGATGTTTGCTCGGTAATAATACCACTATGTCTGAATTTGGCTTGAATTATCCTAAAATAAAGCTAAAATATTGATGTCTAAGCATTTCTTTTTTTGCACCACTCTCTGTTATTCTTTCACAAGAACAGTGTACATTGTATTTTTTCAACAGACAATTACTGTACCAATAACATTCATGTAATGGGCTTATTGTGAGTTCAGTGCAATACACACAATCTTTGAGTTTCTCATAACCCCAAATAAATCCCAATGTTCTCTGAAACTGGGAAACCAAAATCATTTTTTCCTGTGTTAAAGTGTTGTAGGATACAGCTCCAGGCATTACAGCATTTCTTTTCTTTTGTAATCGACTTAATGTGATTATTGCAAATCATTCCTTTATTTTACATTGTGAAACACTGTTCAGATTGTAATGTTTACTATTATTGATAATGTTTATTCTTCCAGTTCTATCTATCTATCTATCTATCTATCTATCTATCTATCTATCTATCTATCTATCTATCTATCTATCTATCTATCTATCTATCTATCTATCTATCATTGAATGCAGATTTTGCTGAACAGCTTGTCTAAATATGCACAATGCTGCGTTTATCTTTTAATGCAGATTTTCTCTATGATCCTGTAATCAGAGCGAGAGCGAGAGAGATGGAGGGCAGCTGCTAAGCCTGAATCTGCCCATCAATGTCACCGGCCGGCCGTGGCAGATGCAAAGGGGCATCAGGTCTCAGCCGACACACCCTCATGAGAACAAGAGTGGCGCTCTGCAGAAGTGTGTGTGTGTGTTCGCACGTATGCTTTGGTAAGAGAGATAGATGGTGCAATAACTTGTGATTGTATGAACACATGACTGTGGAAATAGATTGTGACATTTTCCTGTAACGTCTGAAGCTGTGAGTTTAACCTTATTTTTTTCTTTTGTCAGCTTTTCAGCAGTATATGATGGCTTCATCCATCATCTGATGTTCTTATTCTCTGGAAATAATGCAGGTGTGACCTTAAAGAGCTATTTCTACCTGATCTGACCTATGGAAATTAAATCGCCAGCCTGATTCGGTCAAATTAAATCATATTATTGACTTGAATAAAACTAGTTAAATTAATTTAGGGTACCTGGCAAAACATTTTTACAGTCTGGAGCTGTATGTCGTTTCAAACCTGCATGACTTTCTTTCTTCTGTGCAGCACAGTACAAGATATTTTGAAAATGTCAGTGCTATAAAAGTCAGGGGTCTAATATTATTTGAAATAAAGTCATACAGGTTTGAAACAACGTGAGGGTAACTCATTTTTTGGAGGTCCACATAAGTGTGCAAGGTAGATGTCTGTTTTTTTCTTAAAGCATATATAAAAGCATATATGTATATTAGTGTCAAATATGTATAGAAGCTTGTTTCCCCTACAGGATACAATTGCAACATTTATTCTCACAAATCACTTTTTTCCTTGCAATTCTGACTTTTATCTCAGAATTGCAAGACAACTCAGAACTGTGAAATATAAACTAGATATTGCGACTTTTTCGTAGAATTGCAAGACATGAACTCGGAATTGCAAGATGTAAACTAAAAAAAGCAACCTAGTCTCATGGCATTTATGTACCTGGGTGCACTTTTTAGCGAGACACGAAATACGTACCAATAACACATATTACTGCAGTTTCACTTTCCAAAAGAAACAAACACTAGAGGCAGTAAAGCTCTCTAAAAACACCTTTTACTCCTTTTCACACAAATTTACAGAGTTTTGATTAATAAAGCGTATTTTTCGCACAATTACTTTAAGAATATCATGTTATGACTTCAAAACAATATTAATATGCTGGGAGATTTGAAAACCGATGCTTTCGAATGTTAGCATCGCACATATCCAGCCTCGTATCTATGGCTTTTCATAGATTGTAAGTTTGTTCGGTAGCTCACCGAGTACGGAGACGTACTTAGGAGGCGAGGAGCTTCGGTTCGAATCCCGTGTAACCACAGTTCGACAAAGCAGTTCAAATCTGCAGATAAGGAAGTTGAAATGGCACGGTTGCATCAACAAATACGTTTTTATACCAGTTATGCATTTGTTAACACTATCGGGTAGGTTTAGGGTTGGGTTTGGTGTAGGGCATGTTTCCAACACCATAGAGCATTAACTTTTAGGGACAGACCCCGGATATTTGAATTCTGAACCGCCGCAGTATGTACCTGAAGCAACAAAATAAAAACAGCAATACGTACCCATATCAACATAATAAAAACGTGCCAGGGTTCACGTATTTAACCTGTGTTTTAGCGCCACTCAGTGGACATTTCTCTTTAAAACTGTGGCGAAACGTGCATAAAACGGTGTCGCACAGAAAGTGCACAGAGGTACATATTTTTATGAGACCAGGTTGAAAAAAAGTCTAAATTGTGAGATAAGTTGCAACGACCTATTTTATTTTTCATCCTGTAGTAGAAACAGGCTCCCATAATAATGCAATTATATGCATATTCTTTATAAAACCAGTGTTTGGTCAATAAAAATACATTTCAGTGATAATTTAGATGGTATTTGTGTTCTTGTGCACAGGTAGAATCATAAATTGGTTGCTAAAGCTGACAAAACCAGGATGTGCTCAATTAGAAAAAAATGATTCATTAACAACTAACAACTTTTTTTTTTTTTAGGGTCAGGGTTGAGTGAAATATGGCTTGCCTTTTTTCACTAAATCTACATCTGAACATAAACATATGTTCATGGCCTTACATGCATAGAAAAGAAAGAAATTAAAAATGTTTTTGAGCCATGTATGCACAGTAATATTATTATTAACCTGAACACCCCATGAAATATAGCTAAACTAAATGTGTGCAATTAGTTCACATGATCAAAGGAGCATCGAATGAAAAGAAACTTCATGAGAATATAGCAAAAAAAAGTAGACGTTTGAGGGTTGAAGTACAGAAGTAAATAGTGTGCTTCTACAATATCCTGTCTTTGACCTTCCACGTGTCCTTTACAACCTGCTCCAGAAGTGCCTTGTGTACTGATTTGAATCGGTCTCATTGAAAACGGCGTACGTGAGAATTAAATGTCAATGAAGTTCTTTTGATTTCAACTCCGATGAGACGTTTGTTCTGTGTGTCTCAACACACCGTAGACTATTATTATGCAAATGAGGTGCACTTCAATATTTTCGCCTGTGTTTTTCCAGCTGATGTCAGCACTTCCCGAGAAGCCTCCGTGCACGAACGTCCTTCTCCCCCATAAACACGTCAGGTCGCCGTGGGCTGCTGCTGCTGCTGCCGTCCTCTCCGCACGCTTGGGAATGTTAACTGCTGTGCAACAGTGTCCTACATACTCACTGCATGCTCGTGATACTGTTACACACATGCATGCACATTAATGTGGAATCAACCTAAGGGTCATTCTATGAAACGAGAGCCATTTGTTGTGTAAAATAAAATGGGTTTTTTTTAGCCCCATTTTCCATGAGGAAGACATTTTTTGGGCCTGTTAACACACACATTTTAATGATTCAATGGACAGAAAATATATAGAGAAGATTGCATTTTGTCTTTAATCCCTATATTTCCTTAGATTTTAGTTGACAGTGTTTTATGAAAAAAAATCTTGAAGTTGCATCCATGTTATCATTTTTTTCCTTTTTTTAATAACTCTTCAAAGACGAGGTAAAAGTATTTTCTTTTTCTGCTATGAAATAAATAAATAAAATAAAAAAGGTAATTAATTCTGCCTTTTCCTTCACGGTTGGGAGTTTATACTTTAGAATTTGGACTTCTCACAATTCTAATTTTATATCTTGCAACTCTGATTTTTTTTCTCACAATTCTTTTCTTTCTCAGACAGTCGCAATAACATGTATTTTTTATCTATCTATCTGTCTGTCTGACTGTCTGTCTATCTATTTGTTTATTTATTTATTTTACTTCCTGCCTCTATTTATTTCACTATCTGCATCTTACCTTAGGACTGCAGGGAAATTGTAATGCGTGCACGCAGTGCATCTTAGTGGGCGAAAGACTTGCGTGCCCTAAATGAGAAAATGAACAATGTATAATGACCCTCTAGTCTCCACAGACACGAGTGCAAAGCAGCATCTATCACTATAACGCTTTCTCTCCGGGTCTGAATGTTTGTGAAACGACAATCCTACTGCGGGACGTCCTTATTCGTCCCATTGAAGGAGTGAACAATGAGAACACGATGTCAGACAACAGTGTGTACTACAGCTCCAGGATCCGCGTTAATTGCGGACATATGGCTCCTACTGGAATCATTGAGGAAACGGACCTTCTGTTACCCAATTCGTGTGATTTGCATGAAAAGAAAGCCATTGGTTTATAGACCGTGATGTAAAAGAATGACCTGAAAGCCCGAGGCCACAGCCAGTAGTTGATTTAGTGGTTCGCGGCAGAAGCAGCGCGCGGGAGGGCAGATTTTTTTGTTTAACGTAAAAATGTTGCAAATGAAGTGCAAAACAACAAAACCTTCCAAACAAAATGATTAATTGATTGCAAACATCTAGAAAGGGGGTTCAATTTAAAAGGTCAATTTATTAAAAAAAAAAAACGTTTCATTTCTGAAAACCGAACGGATGTGTGATATAAATAAACCCCTCTGTCTCATTTCAGGCTTCGAGAAAAATCTGGAGAAAGCGTGCACGTCTCACAGCGTCATTAAGCCATCCAGTTCAATATTGGTCCCGGGAGATTTTTTATGGATTAAATTAAGTACTTCCATCTTCATTTCCCACCTGATCGCAGCCATATAAATCCCAACAGCTGATCAACAGACTTCAGAAAGCCCGACGCCTTCAGACGGAACAGCTGGGAGATAAAGCAGGAGAGAGGAGAGCGAACAGGCTGACGCAGACTCAGCTGTTTCACTGCCCTTTCTGTGTCTTTAGTGGTAGAAAAGCATCTCGGAAACTAGAGGACTAGTTAGTTGAAACTTAAAGCCCTAACCTGGAAGATACGATCGTCGTGAAGGGTCCCAGCGGAGCTAAAGAGAGAGAGAGAGAGCGCGCAGCGGAGCGGAGCTGTCCAGTGCTGAACGCGCGCCGCCGAACGGGAGCTGTCCAGTGCTGAAGTTGCATTTCTGCCGAGAGCATCGCAGCGTCGCGCTGCATCAACAAGCGCATTCAGGGGCTCGAGGGTCTGCCGTAACCCTGCGCTGGCATCCGAATCTCGGCATTACCGAAGAGGAACGATACTAAAAACAAACGCGTTTTGCACCAGCGTTGCATGAGGAAAGCGAGCGATTCGACCGGAGGACGAGTGCTTTTCCCCTTCACCGTAAAACATGCCAAGGTCTTTCCTGGTCAAAAAGGTTAAGCTTGATGATTTCTCATCCGCTGATTTGGAGAGCTCCTATGGCAGATCCAGGGCAGACCTCAGCCTGCGCTTTCACGAGAAAGGTAATCACATTTGTTTGACATCCAGATCGTGTTTACGCAAGGGCAAGTGCCTGTATGTTGACGTTTGATGGTTTATAATCGCAACCTCGTGTAGTTGACCCACGGTCACATTGTATTCAACACCGTGAGGCGCATCGGTTTTTGTCGAGTCGGCACATTTCAGGTGTTGCGCTCTTTCAAGCACGCATTCGACTCGCTTTCAGGCGCATTTTATTTCACAAAATGCAGCGTTAGCAACAAGTACTTCACATTTGCACCGAGAGTTATCAAAACGTGAATCATCAATGCACGCAGTCTATTAAGGGAACGCTTGATCATGTTTCACGTTATTATTCACGCTCTACATAACCTGCGCTTTGCATACACTTGCATAAGCAGACGTTTATGGAATATTCATGCATGCATCTGGGGGTTACAGAGTAATATCTTTTGTGCATTCGGTACACATCAACCTAATTCTGCACAATTTCTATCAAGACTGCAAATGCAATTATAACCGGAGCGATATCATTCTCCTCGCCATTGTGTTTAAATGGGTTGCCAAGCTAATTGAAATGGAGCGCTATTGATTTTTTTTTTTTGCACCGCGCGTGCGGGTTAATGTAGAAAAAGTCATTGCGTCTGGGTTCACCTAAACGAGCTGAAGTAACAGGAACTGTTGCATCGCCTTCCCCCTCACAGGCTACATCAGCGACTACATGACCCCGGCACCGTACGATGGCGAGAGCGACAACGGCATCAAAGTGCCCTCGCCCGAACCCATCTACAGCGACTATGGAGCGCCGGATTCGGACCAGCCCGACAGCCCGCAGTCGGAGATCTCCTCGGGCTACATCAATGGAGACAACGCAGTCAGCGAGGGCTACACGGTTGACGCCTTCTTCATCACGGACGGGAGGTCGAGGAGAAAAGCCATCAGCAGCCCCAGGACCCTTCAGCGGCACACGTGCAATGAGTGTGGAAAAACATATGCCACGTCTTCCAACTTGAGCAGACACAAGCAGACGCACCGCAGCATGGACAGCAAAATGGCCAAGAAGTGTCCCACCTGCGGGAAGGTTTACGTCTCCATGCCTGCCATGGCCATGCATTTGTTGACCCACGACCTCAAGCACAAGTGTGACATATGCGAGAAGGCCTTCAGCAGGCCTTGGCTTTTACAGGGACACATGCGCTCTCACACGGGCGAGAAGCCCTTTGGATGTGCGCACTGCGGAAAGGCGTTCGCCGACCGCTCGAACCTGCGCGCCCATATGCAGACACACTCGGCCTTTAAGCATTACAAGTGCAAGAGATGCAACAAGACCTTTGCTCTAAAGTCCTACCTGAACAAGCACTACGAGTCGGCCTGCTTCAAGGGAGCATTTGCTCCTTTGAGCCCAATGGAAGTGTGAATGGATGACAGCACAACAACAACAACAACAACAACGACGACAACGTCTTGGAGGATTAATCGCATGTACCTTAACTTTTCTTTTCTAAGTGTACTCTTTCTCCCGCTGTTCACGTATTCAGAGCCGAAATTTCACGTGTTTTGCCAAAACTCAGAGGACATTGAAAATGTCTTTGTTTCTCTCGAAAGGTCAAACCTTTTCTAAGTATTGGATAATATTGTACTGCTGCCAGTGGCTACAAAAGTGTTCAGCATTGAGGTAAAACTTTATTCATTAACTTATTTATGTATTTATATATTTATTTCCTACGAACTGTTAATTTGCACTTTAATTTGTTGTTCAGTTGCCAAGCCTTCGTCATCAATATGCCAAAGCATTTGCCACTTTCTGAATATCTTATTTTTGGTTGACACTTTATAAATTTGTTGCATGCAAAAAAAAAAAAAAAAAACTGAAAAAAAAAAAAGAAAAAAAAGGGAAAAAAACCCACTACTACTAAATCTATGCCAATTTTATGAAGCTTTGGATTTTTTGCCAAAACCTAGATAGCATCCGTCGGCAATATTTCTCGGGAGTCATGATGAAGAATAGAGCAATAATGCATGGTATTTTTAAAAGCTAAAACGAGTAATAACTATAGCATTTTTAACCACGATTTTATCCAATACTATCAGTAGTCGTTCAGAAGTTAAATATCAGGGAAATGCCAGAGTAGTATTAGCGGATACTTCCACGGGACGGGGAGGGGAAGGCATATAGGGTCCTTTTGTAAGTGGTTATGCACTGCCTGCCTCTTATTTAATAACGTAGTTTTAGAAAGTAGGCGCGTGCGCTGCTGAACGGACAGCTTTGCGCACGATTCGGATCATTTGCTCCAAATCTGCAGATGTGAACGGCGCTAAACCTGGAAACGCTGTTGTAGGAGATCCTACTGCAACATGGACAGATGGACACAGCAGATTGGTCTTTGAAAAGCACTTCTTTGAGAACATTTATGACTTTTTTTTAAAGAAAATAAACAACAAAAATAGTAGCACAAACCTTAGCAATTCAGGTAGACAGGCCTTGTATTAGTCGAACCTCTGTTTTTGTATTTACGGACATGGAGAACTAACTGTTTAATGCAAGACGCCTTGTAAATAATCCTTTGGAATTGAATATTTCTACAAGCTGTAAAGAATCAAATGAACTTATTTCTGGACTTCTGTTCCCTGGGTTTTTCCCCCAGCATTTGAACAATGTAAAGCACAAACGACACCGGGCATTTTCTCACTTCATAATAAAGAACCAATAAGTAACTACGTGTTTGTGGTCCTGTTTGTTTCAGTCACGCACCAAGAACCATCCACTGCCGAAGCTCGAAACATGCTGATTCAGAGCGATGCATGCAACTTGGTTGAGTAAGCGTGCGATGACGTCAGTTTGGTGACGCAAGGTTTGTGGTGCATGCAGCGTGCATAATGTGTCAGCTCGGAAATAATTTTTGGGATGCGAAGCCAAACACTCGTGCAATGGCTCTTCCGCAGGATTCAAAGCATGCTTTCATCTCAATTAAATCCTTGACTGACGCCTTTGTTACACATGATTGAATTTTATCCGCATTGTGTTCACAAGGAGCTCTTGAGAAAATAGCATGTGATCAAAGAGAATCCAGCAACAGCCTCTCTTTATGGAAAGATCCCTGTGTGCTTTGGCAAATATAGCAGTTGCATTACGGTTCTTAGACTACAGTTGCGCGTTTGGCCGTACTGCAGCAGTAACCTTGAGACATGCAAGTGACGGAGGGAATTTGGCTGTCAGCTTTATCCAGGTCCCAGCAGATTTCTTATCAACAAGGACTAAAGCACTTCAAAGTGCCTCCTGCTGACTGTGGCTGAACAACAGCTTCATTACTGGAGCTTTTGCTTTTACATAAGCCCACCAAAAGCATTACCTGTGTCCCCTACTTTAAAAAGCATGCATTTTTGTACAGGGAAGAAAAAAAGTTTTTTCAGTCATACAGCAACAAATTACAGTCCTCTAACTGAATCCTCCTTCAAGGTCATTTGCGAGATCTGCAGTGATTCACACCAGTTGTCTACAATCAACATGAAATGCAACCCTTTTGACTTCTGTAATCTAATGTATTACAGAGTGAAATTAGTTCACCCAGAAATGAAAATTTGCTGAAAATTTTAGCACTTTTACATTTCTCTAACAAATTTGGAGAAATGTAGCATTTAATCACTTGCTCACCAATGAATGGGTGAATGCAGTGAATGGGTGCCGTCAGAATAAGAGTCCAAACAGCTGATAAAAACATCACAATAATCCACAAGTAATCCACACCACTCCAGTCCAGCAATGAATGTCTTGTTAAGCGAAAAGCTCCATCTCTATCTATCATCAAGATGTTTTAACTTCAACCTGTTTCTAAAATATGAGTCCTGGATTCATAATATTGCTTCCTTCAGTGAAAAAGTCGTCTGGTCTGAATCAGGAGAGACATGCACAGATCAAGCACCGTTTACAACTGAAAACAGTTCAGAACAGTTCTAAACAGATATGTGGGTGAATTTTGATGTGAGAGGACAACAGAAGATGGACTTTTTCAATGGAAGAAGTGTTATCATGGATTATGTACTCATATTTTGGCCTGAAGTGATGGTTTTAAGTTAAAACTTCTTAAAGATGGATTTGTCTCTTACAAACATGCAGCTTTTCACTTCAAAAGATGTTTATTGATGGTGGCACCCATTCACTGCAGAGGATCCATTGGTGAGCAAGTGATGTAATGCTAAATTCCTCTAAATCTTTTCCCATGAAGAAACAAATTCTTCTACATCTCGGATGACCTGATGGTGAGGAAAATCTCAGCAAATTTCCTTTAAGAAAGTAAACAGAGTTTTGACTTCATGCTGACGTCAGAACTTCAGCAAACATCATTTTGTATTGCCTCAAAGTTTGGATGCATTCAAGAGTGAAATGCCTCAACTGCATCCAATATTCCTCCTTCATCAAATTGCAAAAATTCAAGCCTGTAGGCCCACAGCCAGCTTAGTCTAGTGATAGGAAACACGGTTTTGGGAAACAGCCAAAAATGCATCTGTGCTACACTAGTTCCCATCTCACAGCAGCAGACAGGTGGTGAGAAACAAGTGGTTGAAACAAAGCACTTTCACAACAGCATCAGGATCATGCATTAAGAAATTAAATAATTAATTTGTAGTTATGATGACTTTAATTGATGGGATTATAACTGCAGAGGCTTAAGTGTGCGTGTTGCTCCACCAGAATGACTCATGAACATTAGCAGGCAGAAGGGTGAAGGAACACCACAAACCCTCCAGTCTTAAACATCTCTCCAGGATGACACACAACACTTTGTTCTGACCCTCCGCGTGTTGAGTAATACCCTTGTGACTTTCCCTGTGTCTGTTCACAACCTCCAAACCCGTGACACATGAATCATTCGGCTTCTTACTTCGAACCTATAAAACTATTCAAGTAAATAAGATATGAAGCAGAAGGAATAATTCACCCAAAAATCTGTCATTGCTCATGCTGTTTTCTGTGGCACAGAAGCCATTGAATAATGAATTTAATTGTCTTTGTTTCACACAAATCTATTATATGACTTTAGAAGACCTGGAATTCAGTATATGATCATATGGATCACTGTTTTTTATGGTGTTTTTATGTTCTCTTTGGAGTTAGAAAGACATGGTCACAATGAACTTACATATGCATAATGATTCTTTGAAATTCTCATTTTGTAGCTGAGTAAATGATGACAGAAGTTTTATTTTTGGATGAACTACTTCTTTTTACTCATTCAGTCAGATGTCAGAAAACACGCCAGTATATGTGTTTTCAGTGGGAGTCAATTCCAGATGTTGCACCATGATCTACCTGGGAAACTCAAAAAAAAAACACTGAAGTATTGGGTTTATTTTTTATGAAATGACAATTCACCCTCTCTGTTTTCTGAATATGTGTTATAGACCTTATTGCCGATGATTCATCCATGTTTTATTTGATTTATTTTTTGATATTGTAGTTTTTAATCAAGATACCATAACTTGATCTTCCAGTGAAATGACAGACTTCTCTCTAACATATGCAGGACTTCTCCAGTCATTTGCATAAACTCCGCCCCTGCATGTTTTAAATGCCATGCCCACATCTCAACATCCAATCAACAACCGATGCATAGAACAAAGTCCCACCCTACATTCTTTCTTTCAATAATCCATTACAATCGGATGTACATCACAATATGGAAGAAAAGATCTATACATAAAACAATATAGGCCTATACTATATAGCAAATCTCAACTGCTTGACTGTGTTGTTGCAAACGTCCAGCGCTTTATATAAAATTATCCAACTTTATCTGCATACCTACAGTATACTCACATAAAGCAATATATATTATCCAGCAAATCTCAACTGCTTGATCGCTTATACTGTCACATAATGTAAACTATTTTATCACCCAGCTCTATTTAGCTAAATGTGACTATAAGGCATGAATATATTATCATGATTTTCTATACAGCTGCTTTGAAACAATGTGTATTGTGAAAAGCGTTATATAAATAAAATTGACATGACAAAACAGCATGCAAAAATGTCATTATACGCGACAGTCAGGCTCTTCCTAGTCAAAATAATCAGCAAACTGGCCCAGACTTCATGCTGTGGTCCAAATCTGGCTGCAGAGACTATATTGCATAACGCTGACCTTTCTGAAACACACACACGCCTGCCTTTGCGAAACAACAGAGAGTAATAATATCTGCTGTTTTGATTAGGTCAGAGCAACACTTTCACTGGAACGTCAACATTTCTATTATTATTTGCACATGTGTAGCGCATTTGGGAACCCAAAATCAAACCTAATAAGACATGAATGTTGGATCTGTTTCCAAACCACAGGTCTTTTCCAAAAAGGCCACGATTAATCAAATGATTCACATCGCTTATGATATTATGGAAATGAGTTCATTAATTTGAGTAAATTAGATGTTCCGTGGACAGTTGACTGCATCTGCACGCCGAGAGGTCAGTGTCAATGTCTAAGCTGGAGTGCATCGGATCAGAGAGGGTTTTTGTGAGAAACACACACCGTGTCTTATTTGTAAGCGTATCTCCTGCTGAGCTCCAGACTGCGGTTCTGCGACATCTCTCTGAGCTTGCGGATCATTATCGGTCCCGCGCTCTGAGCTGGATCTGCTCTCCCGAGGAAACGTCTAATTGTGCTGCGAGGGGCAGCATCAGCAGAATCCATTACTTAAACGGGAGACAGGTGCGCTCAGGCCGGGCGTCTGCCGAGCTGCCAGGACTCTGACGTCAGAGCGCAAAACTCCTGCCGAGCCTGACCCGCGCTGCTGCTTCCTGCCTGGAGAGGAAGTAGGTCTTTCACACTTCCTGCCGGGAGAGAACGGACCGCAGACAGACTCGTGCTGTGTGTAATGTTGCAAAAACACAACAGTTTATGTCCTTCTCACCTTTGCTTACAATATACTGTCTCATATTTGACACATGAAGTTCTAAAGCCTCTAAATGATCGAAACTTTGCTGACAAACCTGTCACACACAGTCTACTACATGCCTTCTGTCTCTGATTGATAGTTAGCAAGCAAAAGGTCTTTTAGTGTAATTGTACAAACATCCACCTTCAGCTCGTGCTTCACGTGTCTTTTGCTGTGAAATCTGATTTTTATAAAGCAAATGTAAGAATAGCTTTGATACATTTGAAGATGAACACATACTGGACTGAAGAAACGTAGCGTTACCTGATGATCCAGACATCATGTTCAAATGTGAATATCAAATATAATCATCAGGCATAGAGGAACATTTATTTGTTCATCTCTCAATCATCATTGTATTACATTATATGGATTGATCATAAAACTAAGTAAATCTCATCTTACTAAGACATAATTAGGAGATATAGAGCAAAAACTGATATTTATTTCTATGTAAGTATCTGCTGAACTGTTGTAAAAATCTCAAGCTATCAGAATTTCCTCACTTTTTGGCCATAAGAATATCAGTATCTGTACCAAATTTGAGCTTCTGAATTAAATGGAGCTTTTTTCCTCAATATTTTAACTATATCATACTCTATGAGCCACAAAAGCCTGATGTATCAAATATGATACTCAACAAAAAACATGCAATCTATTTAAAATATTTTGTTCAAAGGTTTAATAAAGTGTTCCATTTATATAACATGTCCTGATTATTTCATATGTCAGGTTAAATTATCACTTAAAGTATGTCTTAAAGTACTTTTTGGATATCTTAGTATGTCTAGACATCTTAAATGCACAATAAAAATGATTTTTCAAAGTTCTAAATAAAGATTAACGGAGCACATTTTACAAGCAAATGCTATTTTAGCCTTTCTACTTCGAAATTTCATGTTTAATTCAATGTGCTGCTATCATCTTTGTAATGATTTGTGAAATATACTAGCAATTTCTGAGTGAAAATGGTTTCTACACCAGATTTGTAATTTTAGCATTGTGTTAGTTTTAGTTTGGAGAAGACAGAATGTTTGTTTGCAGTTCATTGTTTGCGTGTTTATCTCTCACAGATCTTGATTGGCTGTTCGGTGTCGTGAAACGTAACCTCACAGTTTGACACTCTCTAAACGCTCCATCCACACACATTCATTCATTCATTCACTCCAAGCTCTTTTCCATCCGTCTCGTGTTTGCCACCGGACAGAGGAAGCACTTAACATTTCATAAATGTGATTGAATCAACCTTTAACAGGCCGTTACTCACACACGTGTCTGACAGAAAAGCCACTTTCCAAAGAGCAAGTGCAGTAGCTGGGCAAATATTTCCAAAACCACAAGAAATGCTTTGCATGTGTGTGTGTGTGAGAGAGAGACAGAGAGCGAGCGAGGGGTGGTGTTGACCCAGTTTGGCTGACATGCAGCGAGCGGCTTGCCAGGCAGCGCAGGAGATGCACGTTTCTGCACAGCCCCCCTGTGTTTCCCCCTCGGAGGACAGCAGGGTGACGGTGCGAACCCAGACTCTGCCTCCTCCTCTCTGAGATCAGCTGAAATCATCCCTCCATTCCAGCCTCCTGATTGGTTGTTCGAGGCTCTGAGTAAGACTTCGCAATTAGCCCGGAGGGGCCACATGAGAAATCAGCCTGAAATGGCAACGTCTCTTCCTGACTTACTCTATGAGTGTGTGCGCAGAATGAATGAAAAAACAGCTGTTATTCTAAACCGAATGCTAATTATTTTCAAGGTATTTGATCTGAAATAAATAAATATTAATTTTAATATTAAAATGTGATGGTTGTATATATATATATACTAACACTTTTATTTTACACAGAGGCATTAAATTGATCAAAGGTCACAGTAAAGACATTTATACGGTTACAAAAGAATCACAGAAATAAATTACATTTTAACACATATTACACTATAAATCAGTTATTTTAAATTGTGAAAATATCTAACAGTTTTACTGTTTTCACCTCTATTTTTGATCTAATAAATGCAGCCTTGGTGAGCAGAAGAGATTTCTTTCAAAAACAAAAACAAATCTTACCAATCCTAAACTTAAATATTTTCTTCTGATGTCATCAGCAGTGCCTGTAATTTTACAACCATATATCATATAAAGACACTTTTTACTGTATAGATTCCTATACTCTAAGACAAACTTTTTTTTCTTTGGAATAATATGCACTGATGAATCATTCACTATAATGATCCTGTTGCTCTGTGAGTGTGTGTATGTGGGTCTCATTAAACCTGTCACAAGAACATGTCTGATTCACATTTCACCTCAAAATATTAATAAATAATATTTTGGTATTTTTCTATTTTTAAGACTGTTTGCATTGTGATATTATTTTCACGACAAGCAAGCACATTCTCCTTCACAAAAGTTCTCATTACTATAATGCATCTGGACATTTCACTCTTACGATCATTTTAAACTGCATCACAGTAATGAGAATCTAATGAGAATCACTAACAATAATGAGATTTACAAACAAAAGTAAATAGTTAAATGTCCAAACACATTACGGTAAAGAGATTTAGAAGGAAAATTATTTAATTTACATTAAAATACTGTTATAGTGCAAAAAGTCTTAATATTCTCAAAACTATGCTTCAATATTCATGAAAAATGTGTTTGTATTTTTTATTTTGTTTGGGGGTAAAACTATCACTACTAGTACTACTACACAAATACTACTACTACTACTAATAATAATAATAAAACAACAACAACAACAACAACAATAATAATGTCACAATGCAATAAAAATCTTAATTTAAAATATGCTTAATTTTAAGTTGTTGGTGGTGTAAAACTGTGACAATAATTGACAATATTGAGAATTACAAATAAAACTCAAACGAAAACAAAAATGTCCAGACGCATTGCAGTAAAAAGATTTTGAGGGTAGAATGTGTTTAATTATTAAAACGTCATAATGGGGAAAAAAAATCTTGATGTTCCTGAAAATATACTTAATTTTCTTAATGCAAAATATGTTTTTTTTATTATTATTATTGTTTTAGGAGTAAAACTATCATTGACAATAATGAGAATTACTAATACAACTCTACAGTAAAATTTCCAGATACATTAAAGATTTTTTTAGAGAAGAATGAGTTTAATCATCTTTAAAATACAGGCAGAAAATCTCACAATGCAATAGAAATAAAACTTTTTCTTAATGAAAAATATTATTTAGCTTTTTTTTTTTTGTGGGGGGGGACTATCATTGACAATAATGAGAATTACTAAATAAAACTCAAAATGAAAATGTCCACACACATTACGGTAAAGAGACTGAGGAGAAAATGTTTAATAGTCATTAAAATCAATCAATCAATCACAATGCAAATAAAAAAAGTTCTTATAAATGCTTCATTTTCTTTATAAAAAATATTATTTTGTTTTAGGTTTTTTTGGGGGGGAGACAATAGTGAGAATAAAAAAAAAATGTTTAAGTAAAATGTCCAGACACATTACAGTAAAGAGATTTTTAGGGGAAAATGTTTAAAGAGATAGTTCACTTTGAAATTCAAATTTGGTATCTATCAGCTTACCCCAAGGGCATCCAAGGTGTAGGTGTCTTTTTTTTCTTCAGTAGATCCAATTTTGATGTTTTTAGGTCAAACCGTTCTAGTCTGTCAGTCATATAATGGCAGGTATAGGTCACTGTCTGTATAAGAGGGAAAAAGAACATGCACAGAGAAATCCAAATTAAACAATTCCCCATCGTAACTACACATTGATGGCCTAAGACACGAAACGAGCGGTTTGTGTGAGAAAACGAACAGTATTTATATTGTTTTTTACCTCTTGTACACAACCATGTCCAAGTGATCTGAGTGCACACACATATCCGGTGTGTGACGTGTGTGTGTGCACGCTCTGGCTCACGCTGCATTCACACGGGGCGTCGGCGTCAACGCTTGACGGAGGGCGTGTCTGAAGCGTGGTGCTGACGCGCCGTCATAGTTACAACAACCAATCACATACTTCTCTGGTGTTGCATGAACGGGATTGTGTATTTGCATGAGGCGATCTGATTGGCTGACGCCTCCGTTGGCGCTTGAAAAGTTGCGTCAGCACCACGCTTCAGACACGCCCTCCGTCAAGCGTTGACGCCGACGCCCCGTGTGAATGTAGCATGAGCCAGAGCGCGCGCACACACACGTCACACACCGGATGTGTGTGCGCACTCAGATCACTTGGACATGGTTGTGTACAAGAGGTAAAAAACGATATAAATACTGTTCGTTTTCTCACACAAACCACTCGTTTCGTGTCTTAGGCCATCAATGTGTAGTTACGATGGGGAATTGTTTAATTTGGATTTCTCTGTGCATGTTCTTTTTCCCTCTTATAGAGACAGTGACCTATACCTGCCATTATATGACTGACAGACTAGAACGGTTTGACCTAAAAACATCAAAATTGGATCTACTGAAGAAAAAAAGACACCTACATCTTGGATGCCCTTGGGGTAAGCTGATAGATACCAAATTTTAATTTCAAAGTGAACTATCCCTTTAACTGTCATTAAAATAGAGAAAATAAAGATTTTTAAAAGTATTTTTAAAATGAAAATATTTTAAAAATGTAAACATTTAAAATCATAATGTTCATAAAAAAGTAAAATATATATATTTTTTTATAGTATGTTTTTTTATTATTGAGTTTCTGGGTTGAAATGTGACCTGTGCATGTGTTTGTGACATTCAACAGGAGTGTTTTTAGTGTTTCTATGTATAAGTGTGTTAGTGTGGCATTGGTTTAGGCATGTCGCTGACACCCGGATGTCCCCTCAGGCAGTGGGAGCTGATTAGCTCTTGGTTAGGGGCAGTTGAGCTGTAAGGCGCACTGAGGTTATGAGTGAGTTTTTAGCTGTGTGTGTGTGTGTGTGTGTGTGTGTGGGAGTGTTATTATAGCACGTGGCTCTGGCAGGGGAAGCAGAGAAAATGTGCAAAACGTACGCCTTCTCTCGCCTCTCCTCTCTCTCGCTGTCTCTTTCAGTCT
This sequence comes from Aspiorhynchus laticeps, assembly GCA_023376895.1. Lineage (NCBI taxonomy): Eukaryota > Metazoa > Chordata > Actinopteri > Cypriniformes > Cyprinidae > Aspiorhynchus > Aspiorhynchus laticeps. The sequence goes on along the minus strand of JALXFT010002092.1, from coordinate 186,280 downwards.
CTCTCGCTCTCTCTGGCTTTTCTAAACAAAGCAGGTGATTCAGTCGAGTCATCCAGAGGTTAAAAACATGGCACGGCTCTTCTGAGCTTGTCACCAAGATGGAAACCTCATGAATATTCAGCGGGAGCAGCAACAGTGCGCTTTGATCCGAAGCTGCGGCTCAATGATTCAGTGTGCGGGCGTCTGTCTGAGAAAGCGGGCCGCTCGTACAGTAAGTGGAAAGCACTAAACGAGTGTGTGGGCACATGTAAAGATCGTGCGTTCCTGTGGTGTCTGTGTAATTGCCACACTGGATCCGTAGGCTGATCGCCTGCTTTATTCACAAGCCTCTCGTGTAAGAAACGAGGCCATAGGAATAACAAATCACAATGGAGATCTCTTTACAATCATATTCTTTCAAAAACAAATGAGCTGAGCTAGATAAGCCAATCCCAGAATGCATCGCAAGCTCAAGATGGCAGATGAGTCAACAGAAATGCTGGTTGTATTTCATTAAATATGAAAACGTAGTAATACAATCTAATTAAATGGATTTTTTCACTCAGCTATTCTAAAATATGTTAAACACTGCTGGAAATGTAAAAGAAACTATGTGGGACCATCAGAACCAATGTGCATTTATGCACATATGTAGGCTATATTTACATTTATGCATTTAGCAGAAGCTATTTCCCAAAGCGACATACAACAGAAAAGTAAAATTTTAAGAGCCAAATATATAATTCCAGGTTTATTAGACTATTATATTAGGAAGCAAGCTATTTTGTGTTTATTCACATGTTGAATTAGCTGTTATTATTATGTAGTTTATTTAGTTAAGTCTCTTAATGTTATTAGTAAATACATAAATAAATTCAAATATATTTTTAAATGGCCAAAAATATATATATTTTTAAATATGTCTCAAAATATATTTATGTAAATAATGATTTCTACCAATATTTTTTTGGCCATTTTCATATATTTTTGAAAATATACATTTAAAAGACATTTTCCAAAATAGAACAATAAAAAAAAATATATAAATAAAAATATAACAACATTTTCCAAAATAAACATTTGTTATGTTCACTTTGTTCTATTGTGAATAAAATATTGGCTCATGTGATTTGAAAGTCTTTTAGTTTTCATTTTATTAAAATTTAAAAAAACGTCCCAACATTTCCAGAATTCGGGTTGTGTGTATATATATATATATATATATATATATATATATATATATATATATATATGTATATACACATACATACACACACACAACTGCTAACATAAATGACATAAAATTATATATATTTTTCAACAAATATCTCATCAAATTGTCCCGCATCAAATAATCTGAGCTGCTCCACATTCATTTTATACCGTAGTTCTGTCCTCTTAATGTATGTCAGACTCATTTGTGTCTGTTTTTATTTCCCCTGAGGAATTTTATGATCATCTAAAATGAAACACAACTGAGACCTCCAGAGCGCTGAAAGAGCAACCTCTGAGCAATAAACATCTCCTCTGGGTGATGACGGTGCACAGACACTGTTTAGTCTCTGTTTCACTGCATTGCCTCATTGTATTGGTCTTGTATGGTTTAAAGCTTTCCGAAGTGCTCAGATCACCTGCAGACGACTCAACAATCATCCTTGCTTCCACAGGACGACTGTCTCCAGGAGCTCTCGGTTCAGGCCGTGACGGGCCTTTATTGAGGTCCTGCTGGCGAGACTCAAACAAATCAAACACAGAGCTTGTCTGCTGTAGGACTTCGGCCCGCTGCTCGCCATCGGACGCTCACGAAAGCGCCTGACGTGCAGAACGTCTGAGAGGAGCCAAGTGTGCCATCTGTTGAGATGTGCTGCGTCATCGTGAAAAAATAATTAAAGAATCAGGCAGAAACGTGTGACTGGAAAAGGCTTTTCTGTTTGCTCATCACCTCTCGACTAACCAGCCTGACGACTGACACAGACTCCAGCCGCTTAACAGGACAAACTCACCCGAGATCAATAGCGAGGAAAGGAGGGGGTCGGAGGAGGACGGAGGCATGTGTCAGGAATACTGATGAATAATCTCATTCAGCTTCATGACATAATTGGATTTAAATCAATTTTTTTATTTGGAGTTTCCTCCACTTGACCTTAAAGATGTATCTTTATTACGGGAACGGTTTATCAAAATCCTCTGGCAAAATGAAAAATGATGGAGCACATCACAGCTAGCTAGCTAGCTAGATAGATAGATAGATAGATAGATAGATAGATAGATAGATAGATAGATAGATAGATAGATAGATAGATAGATAGATAGATAAAGAGAGACAAACAGATAGATAGATAGAAAAAGAGAGACAGAGAGACAAACAGATAGATAGATAGATAGATAGATAGATAGATAGATAGATAGATAGATAGATAGATAGATAGATAGATAGATAAAGAGAGACAAACAGATAGATAAATAGAAAAAGAGAGACAGAGAGACAAACAGATAGATAGATAGATAGATAGATAGATAGATAGATAAAGAGAGACAAACAGATAGATAGATAGAAAAAGAGAGACAGAGAGACAAACAGATAGATAGATAGATAGATAGATAGAAACAGAGAGACAGAGACAGACAGATAGATAGATAGATAGATAGATAGATAGATAGATAGATAGATAGATAGATAGATAGATAGATAGATAGATAGATAGATAGATAGATAGATAGATAGATAGATAGATAGATAAAGAGAGACAAACAGATAGATAAATAGAAAAAGAGAGACAGAGAGACAAACAGATAGATAGATAGATAGATAGATAGATAGATAGATAGATAGATAGATAGATAGATAGATAGATAGATAGATAGAGATAAAGAGAGACAAACAGATAGATAGATAGAAAAAGAGAGACAAACAGTTGGATAGATAGATAGATAGATAGATAGAAACAGAGAGACAGAGACAGACAGACAGATAGATAGATAGAACATAAAAGAGACAGACAGATAGTAAAAGACAGACAGACAGACAGACAGAGACAGACAGACAGACAGACAGACAGACAGATAGATAGATAGACAGAAAATAAAAGAGACAGACAGATAGATAATAAATGAGAAAGACAGACAGACAGACAGACAGATAGATAGATAGACAGACAGAAAATAAAAGAGACAGACAGATAGATAATAAATGAGAAAGACAGACAGACAGACAGACAGACAGACAGACAGACAGACAGACAGACAGATAGATAGATAGATAGATAGATAGATAGATAGATAGATAGATAGATAGATAGATAGATAGATAGATAGATAGATAGATAGATAGATAGATAGATAGATAGATAGAAAATAAAGAGACATAGAAAGATAGATATATAGACAGACAGATAATAAAAGAGACATAAAGACAGATAGATACTTTTCTCCAGAAAGGAAATTTAATTTGATCAAAAGTGACAGTAAAGACATTAGCAGCAATTGAGCAGCAGATCAGCATATTAGAATGATTTCTGAAGATCATGTGACACTGAAGACTGGAGTAATGATGCTGAAAATACAGCTGCGCATCACAGCAAACAATTACATTTTAACATATATTCAAATAGAAAACTGCTATTTTAAATTGCAATAATATCCCACAATAGTTCTAATTTTAGTGAATGATTGATCAAATAAATGTTGAGCAGAAGAGACTTCTTGCAAAGACTAAGGAAAAGAGATCAGAGATGTTTTGGTGGTGTATAGGAAAACATTTCCATGGCGTCGTTTGTGAGAGCGTTTCCTTTGGGACTGATTGACTGATTGATTGATTGAGTTTTACAGAGAGACGCAGGATATTATGTAACCTTGTCTTGATGGATAGCACTCGTGTTAGTAAGGTTGTCTCAAAGTGAGACTGAGACATGAAGGAAGCTGAAAATCTGAGGACACAACCAGCAGACTAAAGGAAAACAAACAAACACACACACACAATACACAACCGTCTTTAGATTAGCATGATTTAGCAGTGTAAGTTTAAGCTCTGGATGTGTTTTTAACTGAATGCTGCTTTATTCATCAGAGAAAGACACGAAGATCCAACATCTGACGCTCATGTAATTACTGTGAGATCTTTATCACAGGAGCAGTCAGCTTTGACAGATATTCATATCAGATCTGTATGTCTGTTTGACAGAAGCAAAATACCAAGCTAGTGAAAGAAATCCCATTTCAAGGACTTACAATCAACACTACAAAATGACCATTTTAATGCGATCGTAATGCTGGTCTGTTCTTAAAGTGTTCCAGGCTCATTAATGCGTCTGTGATTGATATATTTATAGCCGGACGTCCTTGAGCATGCTGCCGGGTGGTGTTGAAGAAATTATTAAAAATTCACACGTAACAAAGAAGCAGATCTCCGGAGGCCGTTAATACATGCAGCACAGACTGAGAAACACTTTCACTGTCCGGGAGCAAGATTTTATAGTATTTATGAAGCATGTTTACATTATTTACGTCTATAGGAGTGAAAGAATCTGTCATTATCTAACATTTGATCCAGCATGTATCAGATTACCTGTACAAATACAATCCCATACACTGATTTTATGCATCAAAGACACAGTGGAAAATAAAATTAATTATACTAAATAAATAAAAAATATATTATTAAAATACATACTTATTTAAATTAAATATATATTTAAAATACATACATATTTAAATGTATTATTTTATATATATTTAAATATATATTTTAATATATTTTGACCATTTTGCTCCAGTATGTAATCAGTTTGATTTGCAGGTACTATTTTGGAGCACATCACATGTGTCAGACAGCTGGAACAAACACTGGAGCAAGATCAGAGGGTGACCACATGTGAAGTGCCCGGGTTGTTCTCCAAAAACAACACTGCTGCGAACATCTTAAGATCCAGTGAGAAGGAAAGTGTGAGAGAGACTGGTGCTCCTTCAGCATTTTCTCAACCAATCGATTCAACAGTCCCTGATGAGGGCGATCAGGCACATCGTGCTCATTGCTGCAGAGATGCACACACACACACACACACACACGCACACACACACACACACACATGTTGGTTTTTGTGGTTTACGGGGACTCTCCATAGGCATAATGGTTTTTATACTGAACAAACTGTGTGTGCTATTGCCCTACACCTACCCTACACCTAAACTTAGCCCTCACAGGAGACTGTGTGCATCTTTAGATTTTCAAAAAAACACCATTTAGTATGTTTTTTAAGCCTTTTGAATTACGGGGACATAGGCAGTGTCCTCATAGAACACCTTCAAATTGTAATACCTCTGTCATACCCATGTTATTATACAAATTTGTGCCCGCACACACACACACACACACACACACACACACACACACACACAGGTATAGTTTACATTATCGTGAGCAAGTCCTTGTAAAACGTGCAACCTGCAGGAAATGTTGTTCATCTGCAGAAGGTGGAGAACATGTTTGTGGTATCTCATCGGGAATGAAATCCCTTTCATATCTTTTGGAGATATGGATGAAAATGACCTTCGGAGCCAAAAACACTTAAACTAAAGATGGATTATGAGGAGCCACGAGAGTCAATGAGCAGCAGTAAAGAGAAGCAGTGCATCAACAACTGTACATACATCAACAACCTTTGACCTGACCTCTCATGTCAGACTGACCAGTCACAACTATTTCAGTCAATTAGCTTTATTTATTAAAACCTAGAATGCTCTTATTTATAATATACTCTCTATATAATCGTTGTGACGAGTGGGGCGGGGCCGAGAGCCGTGGGAACGGAGCGAGGCCGGTGGAGTTAATGGTAATGAACGACACCTGCGCCACTCACCGGTCTCGAGTCCCACGGAGGAGCTCCGGAAGGATAAAAGGAGGAGCGACGACAGAGAAAGACGAGAGAGGACCAGGCCTGGATTTTGTGTTTAGTGTTTTGTGTGCGGCAGTCGTCCGTGAGGGGCTGCCGCTTTAATTTTGTGTTTGTTGATTTTTATTAAAGTATTTTGAATGTTCGCGGTTCCCGCCTCCTTCTTCCCGATCTACGAACTTTGTTACATTGGTGCCGAAACCCGGGAGGAAGGAGGGACACGCTGTCAGAGAGCCCTCGCTGCTGAGGGGGATCGCGGTGCTGAGGAGGTCGGGCAGCAGGAAGAAGCGGAGACCGCCAGTGGCTGCCCGAGGCGGTGGTGCTGGAACGATAGAAGATCAGGTGGGACGGAAGGCTCGCTGCTGTGCTCCTGGGTCGAGGAGGGGTGGCTGCCGTCCAAGAGGGAGCGGAGGAGTCGGCGCCGTTCGCCAGGAGGCCGGAGCCTGCTGCCATCCGCCATGTCTGGGGAGGAGCAGGGAACGGGGGACTCGCTGCCGGCTGCCCTCGACTGGAGGAGCCATCGCCGTCCGCCAGGAGGCGGAGGAGCGTTAGGCCGTCCACCAAAGATGTCCAGTACCATCGCATGGCACCGCGAGTGAGAGCCTCTCAGCTGGTTGAGGACCGAGCGGCAGTGTGTCAGGGAACCGGACAGAGAATTTTTTTTTTTTTTTTTCCTCTCTCCCCTCTCTCGTCTCTGTCTCTCCTCATCCTTCCGTCTCCTTTTCTCTCGCCTCGTCTGTCCTTACCCCCAGGTACGCCGCGGCCGCCCTGACGGGCCCCCTAGGAGGGGGGGGGGAGTAGAGCGCAGTCTCGAGGGTACCCCCCGGCCTGCGAGGGGCGATGGGGGTATGTGACGAGTGGGGCGGGGCCGAGAGCCGTGGGAACGGAGCGAGGCCGGTGGAGTTAATGGTAATGAACGACACCTGCGCCACTCACCGGTCTCGAGTCCCACGGAGGAGCTCCGGAAGGATAAAAGGAGGAGCGACGACAGAGAAAGACGAGAGAGGACCAGGCCTGGATTTTGTGTTTAGTGTTTTGTGTGCGGCAGTCGTCCGTGAGGGGCTGCCGCTTTAATTTTGTGTTTGTTGATTTTTATTAAAGTATTTTGAATGTTCGCCGGTTCCCGCCTCCTTCTTCCCGATCTACGAACTTTGTTACAATCGTGTATGTGACAAATAAAAAAAATCTTGAATTTGACTCAAATATGAGCAATGTTTGGACGGATGGACGGACGGACGGATGGACAGATAGACAGATAGATAAACAATGGACAGAACGATAGATAGAATGAAAGATAGATAGATAGATAGATAGAATGAAAGATAGATAGATAGATAGATAGATAGATAGATAAACAATGGACATAACGATAGAACAATAGATAGAATGATACATAGAACGATAGATAGAATGATACATAGAACGATAGATAGATAGATAGATAGATAGATAGATAGATAGATAGATAGATAGATAGATAAACAATGGACAGAACAATGGAACGATAGATAGATAGATAGATAGATAGACAGACAGACAGACGGACGGACGGACGGACAATGGACAGAACGATAGAACGATGGAACGATAGAATGGTAGAATGATACAATGACAGACAGACAGACGGACGGACGGACGGACAATGGACAGAACGATAGAACGATGGAACGATAGAATGGTAGAATGATACAATGACAGACAGACAGACTGCTGAGGGCTGTTTATGTCCTCGAGGGTCTCAGAACATCGTCTCCTTCAATTACAGTCTGGCCGAGTGCTGTTCAATGAACGAGTGCATTAGGATGAACTCAGAATGGACTCTCCTCTGTCTGTTCATGCTGCGCTTTCTGCAACTTGAACCGGCCGCATTAGAGCGGACTGTCAGCTTTCCACTGACGTTAGCTCAAATAACACCACTGGTTGAGGCAAGTACATCGATCCCCGGGCTTCTCGTCCATTATCCGCCCTCCGGCAGACGCGCAGTCCGCTGACATCCCCGCTTATTTTATGTTGTCGTGTCTTATCTGAACCGTTTGTACTGCGAGTAATAAAATTACGTTGTGCGCTAATATGTGGAGCGTTCTGCTATTAAAAATAGTACAATAAAAGACGAGAGAATGGGAAGCAGGGTGAGCCCAGCGCCTGGATCTAATCCAGCTCTCAGCGCGTGAGAGAGACAGCAGCATCTCGAGTGAGGTTCAGGATGACTGTAATAGTGGCATGTGTCATTAGAGGGACAGTCGGGTTTAATTATGGCAGGAAAGATAAAAGCAGTCAAGCAGCTCTTGGAGGGTTTCCACCAGTCTGTCTAGAGTTTATCACGGGTTCAAAGCATCTCTGTCTCTCTCTCTCTAAAAGAAAATGACACTTTAACATCATTTTCCCGCGCTCCACCATAACATCCTTCTGGCTGTATTTACACTACAAGCACTAATGTCTGAAGCCCATAATTTAACACACATCCAATTTTTTGTCCTTTCTGTTGGCATGTACTTCAAGATGATAAAATGAATATACTTTCTCGCATCACAGCTTAATTTGCAGACTCAAGACATTAGTAGGTTGATCCTTCCAAAAGTGTACCGCTGACTCTGAGGTGATTTCAGTAAGAGGCTCTGATTGTTTGAACATCATAATCAGGCAACACTGCAACACTGACCAACGGTGAGGGAGGGACTATCTAATAATCTGACCAATGGTAGATGAGGGGAGTGTTTGCACCTATTTGAAAACAATTCATACCACAGACAGACAAAACAACAGAATGAAAGAGAGAGAGTGATAAATAAATAAAATGAAAGATAGAAAGAACCATGGCTAGAAAGACAGAAAGAAAGACAGAACAATAGATAGAATGACAGATAGCATAAAAGAGAGAATGAAAGACAGACAGAACAATAGAGAGAATGATAGATAGAACAATAGAGAGAATCAAAGATAGACGAAACGATAGATAGAACAATAAACAGAATGATAGAACTAAAGAGACAAAATGATAGATAGAATGTAAGACAGAACGACAAATAGAACAATGGATATAATTCTAGAATAAAAGATAGAACAATAGACAGAAAGATAGAACAAAAGAGAAAACAATAGAATGTAAGAACAAAAAATAGATAAAACAAAAGATAGACAGAATGATAGATAGAATGATAAATAGATAAAGATAGACCGAATGATAGATAGATAGAAAGATAGAATGAAAGAGAGAAAGACAGATCGATAGATAGAATGAAAGAATGACAGATAGAATGAAAGAGAGAACGACAGATAGAATGATAGAATGACAGAATGAAATTGAGAATGAAAAAGGAAAGAACAATAGATGACAGAGGGAACGATACATAGAATGACAGATGGAATCTGATAGACAGATAGACAGACAGACAGACAGATAGACAGACAGACACAGACAGACAGACAGACACAGACAGACAGACAGACAGACAGAGACAGATAGACAGACAGACAGACAGACAGACAGACAGACAGAGACAGACAGACAGACAGACAGACAGACAGAGACAGACAGACAGACAGACAGACAGACAGACAGACAGACAGAGACAGACAGACAGACAGACAGACAGACAGACAGACAGACAGACAGACAGACAGACAGACAGACAGATAGATAGACAGACAGATAGATAGACAGACAGAGACAGACAGACAGAGACAGACAGAGACAGAGACAGAGACAGAGACAGAGACAGACAGACAGATAGACACAGACAGACACAGACAGACAGACAGACAGACAGAGACAGACAGACAGAGACAGACAGAGACAGACAGACAGACAGACAGACAGACAGACAGACAGACAAAATGAACAATACCACAAACAAACAAACGATAGATAGAAAACCTGTCTGAAAACAGTCCTTATTTTATTTTTTTAACACCCAGACTTCTCTACAGAAAACAGAAGCTCAAACATTATACTCGACATCTTTGGTCTTTCATGGTAAAACTCAAACCCTGTGTGTGGATGACATGAGGGCGAGTAAATGACGACAGAAGTGTGATTCTCTCTTTAAGATCCTCTCTGCTAATGGAATTACTGGACAGCCGCTGTCAGGTCGAGACGCTGCAGCTTTCAGCTCATAAACAGACAGGAGATCCAGTTTCTCAGCATCTGTCATTCACTCACTGGGCTTTTAGCAGAACACCACTTAAAAAATCCTCTCCACACACCTTACTGTGTGAGAGACGTTAAGCTGAACCCTGTCAGCCGCGCACACAAGCACACACACACACACACACACACACACACACAGCTGCCACGGCTTAATCAGAACATTTACAGTCAAGTGGCTCAAGCTAATTCACCTTAATAGCATGTCAAGAGCATTTTTACATGAAATATTCCCCAATTCTGCAGGCGTTCCACAGTGTGTTAATACGGCCGTCCTGCCTGCAGAGCGAGATTGAACACAGTCTTTATCAAGGCACAGAGGCTCTTTAGGCTGACGAATAGATACTCGCAGCGCTTCGGCACAATTTCCCTCTTTTAATTGTGTTATTCAAAGGAAAGAAGAGTAATGACCGAATCTCTGCGCTCCTCTGACTCATTTCTCTGCTGGCTTGTTGTGGGATCTGTTATCTCTAGTCTCTGCTGTGCTTTCTTTCCTTCTCTTTCTCTCTATTAAAAGTAAACTGTGTAATTTTTGTGCCACTATATCAGCAAACAGAATCATAAAACTACTGATTGTTTTCAAGGAGCTTCCTCATGTTTTCTCCACAGATACAGTACATCACACTCATGCTATTGCCGCAACAAAACTAGACTACAATCAAATTAGGTTGTTTGTGTGAAACACACTGTATTTTATATATGCATGTAAAATACTTTATCATATATACTGGAGTCCCTCCATCCGTATTTCTTTGTGCTCATGAATGTGATTTTAATGGCCGGTAACAAGCAGACTTCTAGTTTATTTCCACCACGGGGTAAAACAATAAAAAAGTTAAATGCAACGTTTTGTGACAGTTCAGACTTTTTTTTAACAAACTCAGAGTTGCAAGTATATGTAGAACTATAGAGATGTGTAGAATCCAATATATAGAATAAGAATCCAATTATAAAATCCAATTGCAAGATAAACACTCGCAATTTTGAGGAAAATGTCAAATTGTGAGATAAAAAGTTGCAGTTACCTTTATTCATTCATTCATTCATTCATTCATTCATTCATTCATTCATTCATTCATTCATTCACTCATTCATTCTGGGGGGGGGGGTGCAAGATATAAAATTCAGAGAGAAAAAGAAAAATCTAAATTGCGAGATGTAAACTGAGAAATTCTTCTGGGAATTTGAGAAAATAGCGAGAACTGCAAGATGTAAACTCATAATTCTGAGAAAATATCTAAATTCTGAGTAGTAAAAGCACAATTATGACTTTGTAACTTGCAACTGGGAAACAAATTCACAATTCTGAGGGGAAAAAAAGTCTGAATTGTGAGACAAAAAGTCACAATTACATTTTTTCTTATTCTGTGGTTAAAAACAAACAAACAAAAAACAGAAATGTAAGATGCAAACTTAGATTTACAAGGAAAAAAATCTAAATTGTGAGATGACTTGGAAGGGAATTCTGAGAGGGAAAATTCCCTTCCAAGTTTACAAGATGTAAACTCACAATTGTGAGCTTATAACTTTCATTTATGAGATATAAATATGCAATTCTAAGAAAAAAGAGCTATAAACTCCCAATAGCTAAAAAAACCCCCAAAAACCTCAGAATTATAAGAAAAAGTTGCAATTAAATTTTTGTTTTTAGGTTCTGTGGCAGAAACAAGCTTCCATAGATTTCTGAGCTGGTCAGATTCAAGGACGGATCTGAGATTTCTCAGTGAACAGATCCGGCTCGGCCCGGGTCAGATGTCAAGATCAGATTTCAACAGGTCAATTTTAGCAGGTTGGTTACAGTAAGTGCAGAAAGAGGAAGTGTTATGTTAACAGACAGGAAGAGAGGATGCAACAAAACATCTGAACTCTGCATTAATGCTTCTGTCTTCTGTTTTGTGGACACACACACACACACACACACACACACTGATTTGATTTGTCGCTCTGGCTGAAGCTCTATTATATGTTGTTACTCAGTGAGGCCTGAGCCCATAAATCGCCCTGACTAGTGAAGACGTCTCTCTCTCTCTCTCTCTCAGCAGGAGACCCTGTGAAGGTTTACAGTGTCCCAGAAAGAGAGAGCGACTCGCCCGAAACAGAGATTCACAGCTGATGTTCACTTTAAAGAATTAGTTCAACCAAAATCTTAAAATCTGTCATCATTTACTCACTCTCTTATTGTTCTTTGGTGAAAATGGTTGTTTGTTTCCATGCAAGTAGAATGGATGGGGACAGAAAGCCTCAAAAATGATGCAACACACCATGAAAGTATCATAACAGTAGTTTATATGACTCATGCACTATTTACAAATCTTTTGAAGTCAAATTATGCATTGTGAGAGGAAAATACTGAAATTTAACTAGTTATTCACTGACCTTCTTTACATTGAGCTGTTAACCTCTGTGATTGGTTCACTAAATCAGCAATTTGAATAGGATCTGTCTGATTCATGAACTCATTTAGACTGTTTTGTTTTGTGCTTTTTTTTCTTTTCTCATTTGAATCAATTGAAAATATTAGACTCAAAAGAATGTTTTGTTCAATAATCTTCTTGACTGGATGGGTAAGATTTTCCTCAAAGCATTACATGACTCTAGAAGATTTGTAAATTGTGCCTGAGTCATATAGACATGATACTTTTATGGTGCCCATTCTTGTAACTGCATGAATATTTTAGATAATGACAGAGAGATAATTTTTACTGTTAGTCAGAGTATTTTCTCACATTCTCTGTCTTTGTCTGTTCATAGCTGATTTGTTTTTTGTTTTAAATTGCTTGGCAACAGATACAAATGCTCAGAAATCTATGAGCCATTCAGTTCTCAAGAATGTTATTAAAATACAGTGTCTATACGGCAGAGCTGATATCTGAAATGTAATAAAAACTCTAGAGCTGCATGGCTCATTGTCAGAGGTGGGAAACCATGGCAAACTCTTCAATTCTTTCTTTAGTCAATTGAAATGTGTCACTTTAACAATGATGATTGTCTATATCACACACACAAAGACATGTTTAATAGTGCCTACTGGAACCCTATAATCATACAAACTACAGCAATATAATCAGACAAACATTACAGTCATAAAAAGCAGTACATTTTAATCAGACTATAATCAGAAAACGCAGAACAATCAGACCAACTAAAACAAACTACAACATAATCAAGCTACATCATGCAAAATGGAACACTGCAGTCATAAAAATCAGACAGTCTTGAACATTATTATAAAGAGAAGAACCACAGAATTATAAACTAGAACATTATCATAAGGCAGTCTAAAACCATATTATAAAAGCTACAACACTGTATTCAGTCTAAAACAATACATGTAGAAAAACTAGAACACTATAATAAAAAACTAGATTATAATCATATCAAATACAACATGATAATCATATAAACTAGAAATTCTAAATCAAACTTCAGAAAATGAGAATCACGTAATCATAAAAAGCTAGAACAGAAGAGTGACAGAAATTAGAATATTATCAGACAAACTAGAACATTACAATGAAGAAATCTAGAACACTGTTATCAGACTGTCTAAAACCATAAATATAAGTATAATCTTATACAAGTATAATCATAAAAAACCACAAGACTACAAAAAGCCAGACTAGAATTAAACATTCAACAAACTACAACATTATCAGACAGACTAAGCTACAACATTATAATCAGACAGACTAAACTCTAGTATCAGACAAGCTACAACATTATCAGACAGACTAAATTCTAGTATCAGACAAACTACACCATTATCAGACAGACTAAACTATATTATATTATAATCAGACAGACTAAACTCTAGTATCAGACAAGCTACAACATTATCAGACAGACTGAACTCTAGTATCAGACAAACTACACCATTATCAGACAGACTAAACTATATTATATTATAATCAGACAGACTAAACTCTAGTATCAGACAAGCTACAACTTTATCAGACAGACTGAACTCTAGTATCAGACAAACTACACCATTATCAGACAGACTAAACTATATTATAATCAGACAGACTAAACTCTAGTATCAGACAAGCTACAATATTATCAGACAGACTAAACTCTAGTATCAGACAAGCTACAACATTATCAGACAGACTAAATTCTAGTATCAGACAAACTACACCATTATCAGACAGACTAAACTATATTATATTATAATCAGACAGACTAAACTCTAGTATCAGACAAGCTACAACATTATCAGACAGACTGAACTCTAGTATCAGACAAACTACACCATTATCAGACAGACTAAACTATATTATATTATAATCAGACAGACTAAACTCTAGTATCAGACAAGCTACAACATTATCAGACAGACTGAACTCTAGTATCAGACAAACTACACCATTATCAGACAGACTAAACTATATTATAATCAGACAGACTAAACTCTAGTATCAGACAAGCTACAATATTATCAGACAGACTAAACTCTAGTATCAGACAAGCTACAACATTATCAGACAGACTAAACTATAGTATCAGACAAACTACAACATTATCAGACAGACTGAACTCTAGTATCAGACAAACTACAATATTATCAGACAGACTAAATTCTAGTATCAGAAAAACTACACCATTGTCAGACAGATTAAACTATATTATAATCAGACAGACTAAACTCTAGTATCAGACAAGCTACAACATTATCAGACGGACTAAATTCTAGTATCAGACAAACTACAACATTATCAGGCAGGCTAAGCTACAACATTATAATCAGACAGACTAAACTCTAGTATCAGACAAACTACAACATTATCAGACAGACTAAATTGTAGTATCAGAAAAACTACACCATTATCAGACAGACTAAACTATTATAATCAGACAGACTGAACTCTAGTATCAGACAAGCTACAACATTATCAGACAGACTAAACTCTAGTATCAGACAAACTACACCATTATCAGACAGACTAAACTATATTATAATCAGACAGACTAAACTCTAGTATCAGACAAGCTACAACATTATCAGACAGACTAAACTATATTATAATCAGACAAACTAAACTCTAGTATCAGACCAGCTACAACATTATCTGACAGACTAAACTCTAGTATCAGACAAGCTACAACATTATCAGACAGACTAAACAACATTATAGTCAGACAGACTAAACTCGTATCGGACAAGCTACAACGTTATCAGACAGACTAAACTCTAGTATCAGACAAACTACACCATTATCAGACAGACTAAACTACATTATAATCAGACAGACTAAACTCGTATCAGACAAGCTACAATGTTATCAGACAGACAAAACTCTAGTATCAGACAACCACAACATTATAATCAGACAGCATAAAACAGACTATAACTCTAATGATTAAAAACGACAACATTATAATCAGAATAGATTATAACCATAAAACATAGTACAGTATAAATCAGTCTAAAACCCTACAATCAGAAAAACTAAAGTTAGATAAACCAGAACATTGCAATCAGACATTCTAAAAAAGAAGCCAATAACACATTTCAAAACCCTATAATACTGATTAATCAGAATCCTATCATCAGACACAACCAAACCCTATAATCAGACATAGGGACCTCAGAATGTGAAACAGGCCTCATCTCTCTCAGACACACCTGCAAGCAGAGCAACACAGGTCAAAGAGCTGGAGATGTTTTATATAAAGTGCTTTTATAACCTTTAAAATATCTGATTCTTTACCAATGCTCTCAGAGCAGCAGAAGCCAGACGAACAGAGAGGACAGTACACGCAATTAAATTAAAGAGAAAATAATTATTGATCCACAGAGTTCGCAGTGCAAGACACGGCAGGACAAAGTCTCGTTCATTTGTCCCGAAACCACACCGCAACGTGCAATATGAGAGCTTTCCTGAGGGCCAATTTACTCTCATCCTCTGCTCCTGTATGTGTGTGTGTGTGTGTGGGTTGTGCTGACAGTTAATATCCTTCTTTTTAGAATATGGTTCTGCGGTACCTGGAATCGATTACAGGGGGACGACAGGCGACGCTCCTCACAGGAAACTGCTGCATTCCCTGGGGCCTCTTACACTCACCGCCTGAAAAGTGCTGAGCACACAGAGCCGCACAGAAACAGAGCATCTCCTCAACTATCTCTCTACTATATCCGGGACGGAGCAGGTCGTGCAAACCAGACCTCAGAAAGACAAAAACGACAACAATGAAAGCATTCAAATTACATTCAGATCTTTATCTTCCTCCAGCTGACAGCGTTGAGTTTGCAGCATTTGCACTGATTCCTGAAAACTAATTAGGAAAAACAATGCTTTCATGAGTCATTCATCATGAGCGCTATTGTGCTGGGGAAGCTGCTTTGAAACTGTAACGCGTCAAGCTACAAGCTTCTCGCAGACTGAAGCAGTTAAACAGGTCAAGCTAGCGTTTGAGTAATTAGTTATCAACACTACAAGCTGCTGACAAAACGTTAAAGCTATTTAAAGGGGAAATACGTATTGAGGAAGTGTTTAAAACATGCTGCTGCAAATATTTTGCTACAAAAAAGATGTAAAATCCTGCATATTAATGGTTTTGGAATGAATAAATCAGACTTTGCAATGCTACATAAGAGAAAGGAGCTTACGAGAGCATTTCATTACCTGTACAGATTCAAAACATTAATGTTAAAGTTAAAGCTATTTAAAGGGGAAATATCAATTGACTGCAACCAAAATAAATAAATGAGATGCACAAGGACTTAAAACTACCGATGCAAAACTGATGAAAAAGAGCTGCTAGTTGCTAAAAAAAACTTTAATTGTTGATTAATTGTTCTGAAAACAGAGGAATTGTTAAATTATTAAAAATTGTACAACATTTTTAAACAATTTTACTAATGTTTTTATTAATTTAATTAGTTTTATAGTATCTTTTTTATATATTTTATTTATAATATTTTTTGTATATAATAATTTGTGTATGTGTTCAATTTAAATAAATTTTAAATATTATATAAATGGTTTTAAATTTATATGTAAATATTGTATAAATCGCTTCAGCTGTTTTAAAAACAATCTAGCAACTATTTTCATCAGTTTTTCATCAGCACTATTTTACACTCTTTTGCATATATAACGTAATTATATACACGTGTGTGTATATGTATATAAATCAATGTATTAATAAATGCTAATATTTTATTTATAACTTCATATATATACACATATATATCATCAGAGACTTTCTTGTGCACCTTTATTTGTGGCAAAATACTTGTGGCAGCATGTCAAACTCCTCTTCTGAAGTCAGATATTTCCTCTTTAAATAATTATAACTTTTTGTAACATAATTTTAGTTAGACTCTCCCCAACACAGTTTTATGGTTTTGCAAAAAAAAGCAGAGAACGGTTATTCAGAAAAACCCTTGAGGCACATTAGGCCCACACAGAATCTGCGCCCACAGAAACTCATCAGATTTCCACAGGATTCAAAGCATTCACAAACTCACATACTGCACATCCCTCACTCCCTGTGTGTTTATTAAATCTTTTGGCTAATCTGAAAATGCTTTCAGCTGCCAATATGATTAGTGCTTTTAGCTACATTTAACACATTTTCCATGTTATGCATTCTGAAACATCTTGTCTCAACTTTGGACAAGTAACTAACTAAAAGTATTAATGCTACTAACTTCACCACATTTTCCAGAGGTGTGACTGTAAAAATAGTGAAGCTGTTCCAATAATAAGCGAATTTTTCCTGCAAGAATATAATGTTGCATCACTGTTTTTATGTCACACTGTATTACACACAGACTTAGAGTACAGCAAATGTTCTCTCATCTCAGAAAAAAAAGGTACAAAAGCTGTCACTATACTGGTACCCTTTCAAAAGGTACAATTGTGTACCAGTTAGGTACTAATGCACAATAGAAGTATTATGCACCTTTAAGATACCAATATGCACCTTTTTTTCTGAGAGCGATTCATATAGTATGTAACACTGGAAAGTCTAATTTGGATTAGTTAATTAGTTGGTTAACTAACTAATGCACAGCATTTTGTGCATTTTCAAAGCAAAATTAGTTAACATACAAAAAACTTAATTAATATATAAATTAGAGAGTAAATTTATCTCCTCAAACTTAATTCAGTTGAAATGTTAATTTGTAACATTCAGTCCACTGGAGGCGAGTTTAAGAACCCATGTGCAGTTTATTTACAAACGTGATACAATATACAAACATAATCCGAGACTGGACTTGGCATAAACAAACTAGACTCCCCGACAGCAGGTTACAACATCAATACACAACCAGGAACAATGGCAACAGGAAGGCTACTTATAGCAAACAATACAGGTCACATGACAAGAACCAACCAATGAGAGACAGGACACATGACTAAGACTACCAATCAGACATGGCACAATGAACAAGAGAACCAATAGCATGAATCCATGAGGGCAAGGTAAGCATGACAGAAACAGGGACCATGACTAAACTCCAGAATAAAAGACATGAAAACATGAACATCAAACAAAACACAAAACCCCATGTTACAATTATATTGCATACTTAAACATTTAAATTATACTGCCCCATAAATAATTTCAGTTATAGATTCTAAAAAAAAAAAAAAAAAAAAAACTGTAAGAGTGATAAAATGTAATTTTGTTTTGCAAAATCACACAACTGGCTTGAGATTTTTATTTATTTAGACAATATAAAAGCCAATTACCTTATTTTGCAAAACAAAATTATATTTTGTTACATTTTATCTTATATATTTATATATAATTTATATATAATTTTAGCAAAAAAAAAGAAAAGAAAATCAATTACATAAAAATAAATACATGCTTATATAGTGTTAAAAGGGGTTTCATGTTTGTTCTAAAATTTGTTTTGCAAAATTATTATTTTTTACAGCTGTCATTGTTTTTGTGCTACAAATACTGCAATTAAATTATGAATTATACATTATATTGCATTGTTATACACTACCAGTCAAAAGTTTTTGAACAGTATGGTTTTAAATGGTTTTTAAAGAATTCTCTTCTGCTCACCAAGACTGCATATATTTGATCCAAATGCTGAAAATGTAGCTTTGATCACAGGAATAAATTAAATGTTAAAATATATTCAAATAGAAAGCAGCTATTTTAAATAGTAAAAATATTTCACAATATTATTGCTTTTGCTGTATTTTGGATCAAATAAATGCAAGCTTGGTGAGCAGAAGAGAATTCTTTAAAAACATTAAATATTTTACTGTTCAAAAATGTTTGACTGGTATAGTGTACATTTGAAAATATAATGACCTTCAATGCTCTTATTGTACCTACTTTTATTTTTAGCTACTTTATTGTAATACTTTTTCAATATGGTAGCTTGACAGTAGTTGAACTACTTTAAACAAGCTTGACAAACTACATTTCTACATTTGTGAAATGTAAAAATGTTTGTTTCTTAATGACTTTGAACCTTTTGAGTGTCTGCAATCCATTTAGACTCATCAACCACTAAAGCAGCTCGAAGAAAACATGGAAAATATTAACTCAAGGGAACAAATCAAAAATGAGTCCAGAGAATGAGTCCCAATAAAAGGTCATAACTCTTCTGCCCTCTCGTCTTTATTGATGGTATTGAGGATCGTCTCCTAGATTAATTATATCCAGATTAACTCTGATTGGAGGTTTGTTTTCACATGTAGACCGGTAGATTAGCCGCATATATCTTCATTAAACAGTCATTTTATAAGTCAATTAAAGTGACTCACGAGACACTCACGGATGTCACCAGCGTTTTTAATTCCTATGAATATCCACTTATCTATTAAATAGAGCGAGTTCACGTTCTCTTGACAAATGCGTCTCGTTTAGTCGCTGAATTGATCAATAAGCAGAAATCAGCTCGAGTAAAAATGATTTGCATTGAAGTCAGGCGATGAAGATCCTCCCGGTCGCAGGTGGTTTCATTTCTCCCTCTGTGACAAGGGTGTCATCAATTACAGGAATCACAGCGAATTTATTCCCTCGCCGTGCCTTCACTCGCAGAGTCGCTATTGATTAGAAGCAAAATGGAGACATTCAATTATGGGTAATTGGGTTTGATTAACATATGCAGTACACGGTTTGCGCTCCACGGGGACGAGTCGTCTACAAGAGCGACGCCACGGTGGCCGATGTGACAATCAGACACTCACACGAGAGACTTCTGACCCGAGCGGTGCATTGATCAAACACACTGCGACTAGTGAGGGACTCGCTCACAGATGAGCCGTCACATCTGTGCATTTCACTGAACCTGAAGAATACGCTGCGGCCAGGGTGAAGAACTCAGGATCAGGTCACCAGGTTGTGATGCTGTGTTTGAGCTGAACACAAACTCAAGGATTTTAAAGCTTCACAGTCTAAGCTTCCTATAAAAACAGGGGCTTTCAAACTTCTTGAAGGCAAGGTTCCCTAAATATGATGACACCCTTGCAAAGCACCTCCGTTTTTGTTTGTTTGTTTGTTTAAATTTGTTTCCTTAAGTAAATTTCAAAAATCAAATTTAGATTTACTATTTATTTTATTGTATTTAGATTTATTTTAAAAGAAAAAATATGTATTTATATATATTCAAATAATATTATAGCTTTTATAAATATTATGAATTTTTTATTTTTATATATATTCTGTTTTCATTTTAATTTTGAAGTTTTAGTCATTTTATTTTGTGTTTTTGCCACTTTTTTGAGGTTTTTTTTCCTTATATACAGTGGTGTGAAAAAGTTTTTGCCCCCCCCCCCCTCCCTGATTAAAATAAATAAATAATTGCACTTAAAAGATTCAGATCATCAAACTAATTTTAATATTACACAAAGATAACCCGAGTAAATACAAAATGCAGTTTTGAAATAATGATTTCATTTATTAAGGGAAAAAAGCTGTCCAAACCTGCCTGGCCCTACATGAAAAAGTAATTGCCCCCTAAATGTGCCACCCTTTGCAGCAACAACTGCAATCAAGCGTTTGCGATAACTGCCAATGAGTCTTTCACATCGCTGTGGAGGAATTTTAGCCCACTCTTCTTTGCAGAATTGTTTTAATTCAGCCACACTGGAGACTTGGCCACTCCAAAACCTTCATTTTGTTTTTCTTGAGCCATTCAGAGGTGGAATTGCTGGTGTGTTTGGGATCATTGTCCTGCTGCATAAACCAAGTGCGCTTGAGCTTGATGTCACAAATTGATGGCTGGACATTCTCCTTCAGGATTTTCTGATAGAGTGCAGAATTCATGGTTCCATCAATTATGGCAAGTCATCCAGGTCCTGAAGCTGCAAAGCAGCCCCAGACCATCACACTACCAGCACCATGTTTGACTGTTGGTACGATGTTCTTTTTATGAAATGATGTGTTGGTTTTACACCAGATGTAACGGGACATGCACCTTCCAAAAAGTTTAACTTTTGTCTCATCAGTCCACAGAATATTTGCCCAAAAGTCTTGGGGATAATCAAGATATTTTTTGGCAAATGTGAGACGAGCCTTTGTGTTTTTTTTGGTCAGCAGTGGCTTTTGCCTTTGAACTCTCTCATGGATGCTGTTTTTGCCCAGTCTCTTTCTTATTGTTGAATCATGAACACTGACCTTAATTGAGGCAAGTGAGGCCTGCAGTTCTTTAGATGTTGTTCTGGGTTCTTTTATGACCTCCTGGATGAGTCGTCATTGCGCTCTTGGAGTAATTTTCGTAGGCCAGCCACTCCTGGGAAGGTTCACCACTGTTCCATGTTTTCTCCATTTGTGGATAATGGCTCTGACCGTGGTTCGCTGGAGCCCCAAAGCCTTAGAAATGGCTTTATAACCCTTTCCAGACTGATACTTGTCAACTATTTTGTTTCTCATCTGTTCTTGAATTTCTTTAGATTGCGGCATAATGGCTTATAATCTCGGGTTGCTCTTTAAGCATGCTTCACTTTGTCAGACAGGTTCTGTTTAAGTGATTTCTTGATTCAGCAGGTCTGGCAGTAATCAGGCCTGGGTTTAGATAGTGAAATTTAACTCAGCTTTCTAAAATAATGTTTAATCACAATTCTTTCATGATTTAACAGGAGGGGGCAATTCTTTTTTTCACATAGGGCCAGGTAGGTTTGGACAGCTTTTTTCCCTTAATAAATGAAATCATCATTTAAAAACTGCATTTTGTATTTACTTGCATTATCTTTATGTAATATTATTATTATTATTATTATTATAAAATTTTCTTTTGTGTGTGACAAATATGCAAAAAAAAAATTAAAAACAGGAAGGGGCAAAAACCTTTTCACGGCACTGTAAATGTCTATAGTTTTTATTATTTTTTTTATTTCAGTTTTAGTCTTAGTTATTAAGAGTTATATTGAGAAATATTGCCTTGGCAAAAAAAATATTGCCTTGCCTTTTTTTTTTTTTTACAAAATTAGATCAGCATTGTCAAGATAATATTATATATGAAAATATTATATACACTACCATTCAAAATTCTGGGGTCAGTAAGATTTCAAAAGAAATTTATATTTTAATTCAGCAAGGATTCATACAACTTTACTTAAAAATGAAACGTTTATAATGTTACAAAAGATTGCACAACTGCTTATGTAATTGTGTTTGAATATTTTACAAATAAACTTCTGAATGAAAAGTTGCTAAAAATCTTCTGCAATGCTTCATGAATTTAATTATTATTCTTTGCTTGGACACAAATGCACAAAAACAAAAAAAGATTAAATTTTTGTCTTGTTTCAAAGTACAAATATCTAAACTTTCTTAAATCAAGAGAAGCAATATATTATATATAGATATTGAGTTTGGTTTCTGAAATTATCTTAGTTTCTTAGTGCTTAACTTATGCTTAAAAAAAAAATGTGCTATAAAAAAACTGTTAATTTTAATTTAACATTAATTTTGATCATTTTTTCAGAAAACAAGACAGAACTGTAGGTAATTTTCCTTCAGATAAATCTTGATTCAAGAATGTTTAGATCAGATTTATTTATTTTAAATTTAGATACTATCATAGTACAGTATCATACTATCATAGATACTATTATAGTTTCTACAAATATTTTAATTGAATTTATATATATATATATATATATATATATATATATATATATATATATATATATATATATATATATATATATATATATATATATATATATATATATATATATATTATGTCTATATAGTTTTATTCAGTTTTAGTTTTAGTTAAACCAAGTAAAAATGAGAAATATTGCTTTGGTAAGTAGCTGAAAAAAGTTTTATTTTATTGTATTTATTTATATATTTATTTAAATTAATGTTTATTATATTTTAAGTAACTATTTTTTAATGGTTTTAGTTAAGTTCACTATAATAACCCTGGTTAAAAAAACAAGACAAAAATACTAAATAAGAAACTCATTTTTCACAGTGATGTGATTGAGTCTCAGAACTCAAATCCTCTGTCTCATCTCTTTCTGGTCCCGTTCCTCTCTCTGTAAGGCAGTGGTTTTCGGCTGCTCCAGTCAGCAGATGACGGCGCAGATGCTGAGAGCAGGTGTATGTATATTTCAGCAGCTCAGCGGCTGGACATGAAGTGACTTACACGAGGACGCCACACTCAGGAGACACACACACACACAAACAGAGTCAGTCGATTCTGGCATACAGATGCTGGCTGTTGACTCTCATTTGTCAGACGGGTTTTGCCTGGAGCCCATGAAAAGTCAACATGCATGTTCACATGTGTTCCTAATCCTACGCATGTCTGCTGGGTGAAAACTCAGAACCGCTACAGTCATCCTACAGTCACTGTTTTATGGAGGAGGGAATTCAAACTCCATCACTCCACTTCCCAATTCATAACATTCAACAGCCACCTTATCAGTACAGTCTACACAGTAACACATTTGCTTTATGTAGTAGCTGATCTGAATTATTTTCATATGATGAACTTTGCAACATCGACACATTATTGAACTGAATTGAATCAACATTCAACTGAACTGAGCTGAATGATGACACTATTGCCTTCTATAGAGCTGCTTTACAGCTGAAATTTAATTTGTTTCATAATTGAAGAACTTTGCAACATTGACACTGTTACAGTATTTTAATGCTTTGAAACTATCTGCATAAAGTGCTGTATAAATAAACATTATTGTCATTAATTTCTTCAGATATTCGGCATATAGCAGGAGAATCACTTATGATACATGAATGTATGATCTTATTAATAAATATAATCACAGATATAATGCTTTATAATACTTATATATTCATTGTTACACCTTGAGAAAATGTAATGCATTAAAAACTTTCGACAAACAAGCAATTTCAGATGGAACAAGGAATCTGGATATAATGGATTTTAATTTTGGTTACAATTATTTAGAAAAAATTATAATGCATTATAAACTACTGGTCAAAAGTTTAGATTTTTCCAAAATCTTTTGCTCACCAAGGCTACATTTGATTAAATATACAGTAAAAACAGTAAAATTATGAAATATTCTTACAATTTAAATGAACTGTTTTCTATGTGAATATATGTTGAAATGTAATTTATTTCTGTGATCAAAACTGCATTTTCAGCATCATTACTCCAGTCTTCAGTGTCACATGATCTTCAGAAATCATTCTAATATGCTGATTATTATCAATGTTGAAAATAGTCATGCTGCTACATATTTTTGTGGAAACCATGACACATTTTATTTTATTTTAGTTTTAGTTTTAAAAAGTTTAAAAGAACAGCATTTCTTTGAAATACAAAACTTGTTACATTATAAATGTCATTGTCACATTTAATCAATTTAATGCATCCTTGGTGAAGAATTAATTTTTAAAAAAATATTTCTTACCCCAAACTTTTGAATAGTAGTGTATCTGTCAGTCCTCTGTTGTGTGTGTCATGTGTTCCCGCCTCTTGTGTCCATATTTGGTTTGTTTCCTGTCCTCGTCTGATGTGATTATTGGTTAATTCTTGTCCAGCCGTGTTTGTCTAATTGTTTATGATTATCCCTTGTATATTAGTCCTGTCTTTTGAGTTTGATTTCGTCTGGTCTACTTGTTACTTCCCGGTGTATCCTGTCTCTGAGTCCTGGCTTGATGTCATTAAAGACTATTATTTGAGTTTACGTTCTTGTCTGCGTGTCCTTGTTCCTCCCTCATGTGTGCACCGTGACAGAAGACCAGACCGACAACAGTATGCGGCGCCCATTCACCTCGTTTTGTTTTGTTCGTTTTTTTAAAAGTTTTTATTTGTTCCTGAGTTTTGTCTGTTTGTCCTGCGGCAAGGAAGTCCTCGCCGCTTGTCATTCTGCCCTAGCCCACGTCAAGTCGGCGTGGGAGTTCGGCGGGATAGCCGCGAGTGCCGCGAGTCCACTGGCCACGAGCCCTCATGCCCGCCGATCGCGGGTGATATCCGCCACCAATGCCCGCAGGATCGCAGCTGACTCAAGCCCGCCGGATCGCAGCTGACTCAAGCCCGCCGGATCGCAGCTGACTCAAGCCCGCCGGATCGCCGCTGACTCAAGCCCGCCGGATTGGCGCTGACTCATGCCCACCGGCCGCCGCTATCCCTAGCCCCGTGGATCAAGTCCACATGTCACGGCCAGGAGTGCCGTGTGTCTGTCTTGTTGTGCCCACAGGAACATTTTAACTTACCTTGTCATGTCTGGTCCATGGAGACTCGTCTGGGGCAGGCGGCTCTTCTTGTAGTGGCCATGGAGGCCATTCCCAGCCGCCTGCCCCCTTGTCGCTGAAGTGGAGGCGGTCGCTGAGGGACCCTGTGAGTGCCTCTGACTCCTGGTCATGCCCAGAAGAAGCCTCAGCCTCCGAGCTAGCTATGGAGGGCTTCCTGTTCCTGTGGGCTGTCCTGTCCTATCTGTCTGGCCCCGGAGGGCTTTCCTGTCTTGTTTTGTACTGTCCTGTCTGTTTAGCCCCGAAGGGCTCCTAATACCCCCTCACTTCCCCAGGGAATTCTTTTTTTGGGGGGGGGTAAGTAAGAGTTCCGGCTGTAGGGGCCGGGCCAGGCCGAGGGGACAGAGGCCAAGGCCCCCGAAGACCACCTACCATGGCCTCCAGCGCTCCCAGCTCCGCCATGGCCTCCAGAGCTCCCAGCTCCACCATGGTTCCTGTCTGTCTGTTCTGCTCTGGAGGTCCCCGTCCTGCGTTCCTGTCTGTGTCTGTCCTGAGGGGCCTCCAGAGTGCCCACCCCCCCTCCCTGAAGGAACTGTTAAGGCTCGGGTCGAGCCTTTCGGGAGGGGGGAGTAATGTCAGTCCTCTGTCATGTGTGTCATGTGTTCCCGCCTCTTGTGACCATATTTGGTTTGTTTCCTGTCCTCGTCTGATGTGATTATTGGTTCATTCTTGTCCAGCCGTGTTTGTCTAATTGTTTATGATTATCCCTTGTATATTAGTCCTGTCTTTTGAGTTTGATTTCAGCTGGTCTACTCGTTACTTCCCGGTGTATCCTGTCTCTGAGTCCTACCTTGTCCTGCCTTGATGCATTAAAGACTATTATTTGAGTTTACGTCCTCATCTGCGTGTCCTTGTTCCTCCCTTGTGTGTGCACCGTGACAGTATCATGGTTTACACAGAAATATTAAGCAGCAAAAACGTTATCGACATTGATGATAATAAGATTGATAATAATGTTTCTCAAGCACCAAATCATATTTTTTTTATCAAATGAATGCAGCTTTGGCGGTATGAAATTAAGCCCCGACCTACATTTTCTCCCCCATTGAACATCCGGTGGCACTTTACAGAAGTGAAATAGGTTGCGAACGATGTTTCATGTTGAATTTAAGTTGAGAAAGTCATGTTCTCCAGCGGTGACATCAGCACAGACAGACTCTAAGTACAGCTTGCTTCCTCTGTCTCTGTTTTTGTCTCTTTAATTCAGCTTTATTCTCTGATCTGAGTGATTAGGTATTGTAATAGCGCTGAGCAGGAGTGTTCCTCTGTGAAATATTAAAGAGGGAGTCTGCGCTACGCCTGATGAATCCTGCAGTTGTGCTGCTCTGTAATGAGCGTTGGAGAGCCCGAGCACATGCCACCATCTCTCAGGAAACGCTTAAGATTTGATGAGATTGTGAGAGCCGACTGTAAAACACACTCAAACTTCTTTAAGCTCTGCCTGCGGCCGCACGCCAGCTGTTGCATTATTCACACTGAAATAACATGTGCGTTACATCTACCTGTACACTGTTTGCTTGAGTCAATCATGCAGCAGTTCGAGGAAATGAGCCCAAGTGGCACAGAACGTTCAGCATGGCATATTAGTCTACTACTTAGTACTACTGTAATACATTTACTACTTGCACAGAACGTATTCCAGTTTTCTCAGTTCATTAACGTGTATTGGCCCTATCAATTAAAAAATAAACTTATCAAACAGTCTACTAAACCGCTGTCTCATGACCTCACTACCTTGCATATTTAATTTAGCAAGTGCTGTTATCTCAGAAATAAATCAAGTTATCTTGCATTTTTAAGCAATTTTGTGTTTAAATATATATAATGTTTGGCAGTCCAATCAAATAATTAGTCAATCATTTTTTTAAAGAGGAGACAAAAAAGCAACATTGTTTCTGTTCATTTGTCATCGTGAAATGGCAAGCATAAACTGCCATATTTTTACATTTTGTATTTTTGTATGATGTTCATTAAGATTCATTGCACCAAATAAATAAATAAATGTAGTATACTACATTGTACAATGTACTATACTATTTGAAACTTGTTTCTTGAATTTTTACATTCAATTATATGTAAAATTTTATTCTGATTAAATAATGAATTAATATTTTTTAATAGATTAAAAAAGCCAATTTTTTTCTGTTCACTTGTCACAATGAATTTATTTCATTATTTGTTAAGTTGTTTATTTTTATAGCTGACATTTTATCATGTATTGTCCCAAATAAATAAATAAATAAATCTAATGCTGTTCAGTTATCGCAAAAAAAGAAGAAAAAGAGTTATCTGGTGTTTTTAAATCAAATTTAGCGTTAAAAATTTTATTTTGGGCAGTGATAAAATAATAAGTCAAGAATTGTTTTAAATTCTTTTTCTTTTTTCATTTGTCATCCTGGAAGTGGGACATCTAAACAAGAGCAGTGCCTTGTGGGATACAGGCCTGTTATTCATCTATTCTAGTATACAATCTAGGATTCTAGCATACGAAAGCAAGCAAGCAAATAGATACATAAACAAACAAATAAATACAATTTTGTGAGTTATTTTATGAGGGATAAAAATGAGAAAAAATAGTAGTGATGTCTACGCAGCAATATAATAAAGACTCCAATGTGCAATAAATTATATAAATGAATGTGCATTTCATGCACAGTATGCAGTACTGCAAAAATAGTAGTATAGTACTCCAAAGATTCCCAGTGACCCGTCACGTCATCATATGGTTTACAGTCCCACTGCATCTGTTAGAGACACACAGCAGAAGCGCAGTGATGCAGCTCACTTGACAGTCTGATGCTTCGTTTTCTCACACAACAGAATATGGAGACGAGAGACTCAAGTCCGCTTGAGTGTTTCATGTTTCTGCTTGGGTTGAAACAATAGCTGGGAGACGAGCCCTAGAGAGGGAGGATTCATACAGCTGCATGCTGAACGCATTCATCAATCACATGCATGCAGACGTACAGAAACACACACACACCTCGGCCTGACCTCTGAGACTCTGTCCTGCACAAGGACGGGTCATCTGAGAGAGAATACAACAGATAACACACAAGCGCTCTGATCCACAACCTAGTGACACCAAAACACACAAAAAACACTAGACCAAGCCAGGTTAGGAAACTAGAAAACCACTTTAGTCTAGTTTAAGCTGTTTTCTCAGTGGGAAGATTTTAAGGCAAGACACAACAGGTGAAAACTTTTTTTATGCATTTATGGGTTGTTTGGCTTTTATGTAGTTTCAGACCAGTGGAAAGAAAACATGCAAAAGTGTTTATTTTATTGCACTTTATCTATTTGAATCTGTAGATTTCAAATACAGTATAAGATAAATAGTTGAGAAAACATAAAAAATAAGTCTGAAGTAATGAATTTAGGTAAAGGGGTGTAGAGCCAGTGATGATTTTGTAGGTGTAGCAGAGCGGTAGCGGTAGGAAAGATGACTACGCCACCCTGGGACTTGCACCCAGGGAAATACTACACACCCTCAGGTGCTACTCAAGGAAACACAGGTTCAATTCTACTGAATAAACGAGCAAGAGACGTGGGTACAGAAATATATTTTGCTTTATTAATCAAATTAATAAATTATCTTGTTAAAAAGAATCACATAAGCAACAACAACTTAAAATGATGGTACTACTTGCTGACTTCCACAATACACAAACACCACACAAAAAGATAGACAGGGCTGTGGCCAACTGATATCAAACTACCAGAGACGCATACATTTCAATTATCACACACTGTCAGTGCACACATTCACACTCACACAATACCCAGTGAAATTACTGTTGGTGATCGACACGGCACAACACTGCACACGGTGACAAGACAGCACCACCACCGCACCAGTGTGGAAAATCTGCCTCCCTGCTTGGTGTTGGACACACAGCACCTGTAATTATATAAACCAATTCAACTTCATAAACCACACAAAATGAAATACACACAAGTCAAAAGAAAATAAACAATCAAATAATAAATCTAAATGAGTAAGGTCACCAGGCATTCGGCATATGTAGAAAAGTCGATGAGGCCTTATATAAACAGATGTTAAGATATAAGGCCAAGATGAACCATCCAACAAAGAAAATCACACAAAAAAAACACTAATGCATTAAAGCAAAATTAAACTAATACAAAAAAATATAAACAAATCAACAAGGAACAAGACAGCAGCGTATTTCTGGGTTCTGATGTTGAAACTAAAACACACGCACTGCAGCAGGAACCCTCCAACACATTACGTACACTGCAGCAATCAGCCACATTAAGTTAGAGTGAGCGCTGAACAGTCTAAAGGCGAAAAGTTGACGTAAAGGGACAAACTGGATAATACTGCTATCTGCCACACCAAACAAGACTGGCACAACAACAGAATGCTGAGTAGGCAGTCCGGCCAACACACGTCGCAAACATTAACCAGTTGACATCTCGTATGGCTATAACCTTCCAATAGATGCACGAAATCAAATCAAAGCAAGCCGTGACTAAATTAGCCACACCGCTAACGAGCACACAGTGTCAAACACCAGTACCAGAAAGGGGCGGGGGCATCTGAGAGTGACACATCCGACTGACACAAATCATTCCTTTTTAAACCCACCTATGCCTGCTGATAGGCTAACAATATTCTAACGTGAATACAGGGAGGATCTAACTACCCTGCCACATAGGGAAACATCAATGCCTTGAATTTTATGCAAGCAGCTATTGGTAGCCAGTGCAAATTGATAAACAGAGGTGTGACGTGCATTCTTTTTGGCTCATTAAAAATGAATCTTGCTGCCACATTCTGGATTAATTGTAAAGGTTTGATAGAACTGTCTGGAAGACCTGCCAAGAGAGCATTGCAATAGTCCAGCCTGGACAAAACAAGAGCTTGAACAAAGAGTTGTGAAGCTTATTCCGAAAGAAAGGGCCTGAACTTCTTGATGTTAAATAAAGCAAATCTGCAGTTTTAGCAATGTGGTCTGAGAAAGTCAGGTGATCATCAATCATAACTCCAAGGTTTCTGGCTGTTTTTGAAGGAGTTAAGGGTGATGTGCCTAACTGGATGGTGAAATTGTGATGAAACGATGGGTTTGATTGAACCACAAGCAGTTCTGTCTTGGCAAGGTTGAGTTGAAGGTAATGGTCCTTCATCCAGCAAGAAATGTCTGTTAGACAAGCTGAGATGCGAGCAGCTATCGTTGGATCATCAGGATGGAATGAGAGGTAGAGTTGAGTGTCATCAGCATAGCAGTGGTATGAAAAGCCATGTTTCTGAATGACAGAACCTAATGATGCCATGTAGACAGAGCCCTGAGGCACCCCAGTAGTTAGATGTTGCGACTTGGACACCTCACCTCTCCAAGATACCTTGAAGGACCTATCTGAGAGGTAAGACTCAAACCACTGGAGTGCAGTTCCTGAGATGCCCTTTGCCAATAGTGTTGACAGGAGGATCTGGTGGTTAACCGTGTCAAAAGCAGCGGACAGATCCAGCAATATAAGTATAGAAGATTTGGAATCCGCTCTTGCCAGTCTTAGGGCTTCAACAACTGAGAGCAAGGCAGTCTCGGTTGAATGTCCACTTCTGAAACCAGACTGGTTGCTGTCGAGGAGGTTGTTCTGTGAGAGAAAGGCAGAGACTTGGTTGAACACAGCTCGTTCAAGTGTTTTTGCAATGAAAGGAAGAAGGGAAACCGGTCTGTAGTTCTCTAAAAGAGATGGGTTAAGGGTGGGTTTCTTAAGTAGTAGAGTTATATGAGCCTGTCTAAATGCTGAGGGAAAAACACCAGTGTGAAGGGATGTATTAATTATGTGAGTGAGTGCAGGTACAACTGCAGGAGAAATGGCTTGAAGGAGATGAGATGGAATAGGATCAAGCGGACAAGTAGTAGGATGATTAGAAAGGATGAGTTTGGAGACTTCTGCCTCAGAGAGTAAAGAGAAGGATGTGAACGAGTGTATGTTTGCTTGACAGATTGTGGTGTGGAAAATTGTGCACTGATGGTTTTAATTTTATTAATGAAGAACGTGGGAAAACTTCTAAAACTATTTAAACAGCATTTGAGAAAACCTACAAAACTTAGAATGCTTTTTTTTATTTAATTTTTTTACAAATCTTAACGTATGCAATGAGTTAAGGAAGTAAGATGATATTTATCACAGTATTTACATTTTTGACCAGAATGACCTGAGGTGTCGTACCAGAAACATGCTATACAGTATAGATATGATTATTCATTCATACTGAAAATTAAACTTTAAAATTGTTTGTGAGTGCTACACTTCAACAAAAATCTGTAAAAACAGGTCAAAAATGTACTGTATTAGTTTTTCGTATTTATTATTTTTGTTTTTTACAGGTGTATTTTGAATTTTACATTGTATTGCATGCATTTTAGAGTTAACAGAAATGTCCATAAAATTAATGGATAATTGTAAGAGCCATTTAAGTTGTATGTTTATTTATATAGATGTGAAATAAGTAATTGTGTGTATTAAGTAATTATTTATAATTAAATAATAAATATTGAGAATGTTTCATATAAATATTGAGAATGATGCTGATGTCATTTCCGGCAAGGACCATTAGAATTTGTTTCATGCTAGATTGGAGCGATACAGTTTTTTGACATTTCCTGTTATTAAACTTGCTTAAGAGGAAATTAATGAACTTTTGAATGCTATTCGAGTTCAATACACGCTCACACAAGTAGAAGCAGCAATGGAAATCTGAAATTGGATGGATTGCTGTCATAATGTCATGGCAGAAAATTACTTTTTTTTAACAATGTGTATATTTCCGTATTTAAAAGCACGGCATCTTAGTGTAATGCAAACTTAAAACTCTGTTTGAATAAAGAGTGAACTCCGCTCTCAAGAGGATCTGCTGTCTGTGCTGTTCCCTATGTAGGCTACAGACAGTGAAGCGGTTTTGGATCTGAGCCTCCGTTTCTCTCCATGAGGCCAAACTCACGCAGAGTAAAATCTACACTCTCTCCAGGAACCGCTTCAGGTGATCTTTCTTTCAAAGAACCGCGACGAAGCCTCATCTGTGAACGTGTTCACGTTTATACACTTTAAACCGTGCAAGATCATTTCTCTCAGAAAGTCATGTCAGATGTTTCTCTTAATAAATGTTTAGGGAAAAAAGAGACTCAAATGATACAATGAGTCTTAAAGCCTGTCAAGAACATGTTCAGGTCATATACTATCCCATAATTAAATAAGAATTAGACAATCAAGTCTTAGATGTTTAAACAAACCCAAACAAATAAAATATATTTTAAAAAGTCCAGGTCACATTAACCATTACAGTAAAAACAAAGTTTATTTCAATTAGCAGAAATAAATATATACATACAATTTATTTGGAAGAAATTGGATGATTATGTTTTGCCACATAATAACAATAAATTAATGTATTTATTTTTGCATTTATTTATGCGTCCTATGCATACTAATTTAAAAGAACTGTTGTTTTTACATTGATGATAAGTATAAATAAATAAATGAATAGGGAACATATTAAATGATTCTGTTTTCCAAAAACATAATTACAATAAATTATTAATTTATGCATGCATACTCATTTTAAAAAGTATATATATATATATATATATATATATATATATATATATATATATATATATATATATATATATATACTTAAAATATAAATAAAATTATAGTAAAAATTAATTAATGTCTGTCTGACTGACTAACTAGCTAACTGTTTGGAACACACATATATATATATATATATATATATATATATATATGTGTGTTCCAAACAGTTAGCTAGTTAGTCAGTCAGACAGACATTAATTAATTTTTACTATCATTTTAGGGTTAGCGTTAGGAAATGGGATATGTTTTCATGAGATGTGACACATACACAATTACTGTGAAGAGAATAACTTCAAACTGAGATCTTTGACTCTCGATCGTGTCAAATCTGAGCAAAATCTGAAACATCACTGAGATCTCTTCTGAACCTCATATGAGATTCAGGAGAAACATCTGGAGACTTCAGCAAAATTCTCCATTTATTCTCAGTGCTGTCTCAGCAGCACGAGCTCAGTTCCCCGCGCTCAGCTGACTCTGACAAAGGCACTGCTGCACAATGCATCATGGGAGCGTGTGGTCGCAGCACAGATGACCCAGAATATTTTCTGCTGACATTCCTTGGAGGTGAGGAAACTTGTGTGCAAGCTAAAACTGGGTTACATAACATCATCCTAATATAGTCATGCAGGTAAGGCTTCCGAATGACTTATAAACAGCACAGACCTGCTCATTTCTCAAAACACAATCACCACAATAAAGAAAAAACCCTCTGTCAAGATATCGGTCTGTTAGTGCTTATTCAAGATGTGTCTGTATGGTGTAAAAAGTCCACTTCTGTCAAGGAATCACGTTAAAGGTGAAGTATGTTTGCTCTGTGTTTAAATACTTGTATCCCAGTTTAATATGAAGGCCTGTTTTCACTTCAACAAGGAAAGAAAGAAGGAAGGAAGGAAAGAAAGAAAGAAAGAAAGAAAGAAAGAAAGAAAGAAAGAAAGAAAGAAAGAATGAATGAATGAATGAATGAATGAATGAATGAATGAATGAATGAATGAAAGAAAGAAAGAAAGAAAGAAAGAAAGAAAGAAAGAAAGAAAGAAAGAAAGCAGTCATTATTTTTGCACTTGCGTTGACAGCTGTTGCAAAAAATACCAAAGTCCAAATAAATCCTTTCCTAAAAAAATTCTTAACATTTAGCAGTCCAATCAAATGAAGATATTAACAACACAGCCATGCATCTTGAAAACCAAGTCTGCAGATTTGCAAAAACTGGCCTAATATTGCCTATTAGGATAGTGCGGAGTTCAAAAATATTATTTTTTGCACTTGCGTTGTCACTACTGGTGCAAAAAATAGTAAAATACAAATGTTGACTAGTGTACTTACAAATGCAAATACCTCCAAAAGCAAAAATGCTACGAAATGCATATGTGACCATGGACCACAAAACCAGTCATAAGGGTCAATTTTTTAAAATTGAGATTTACACATAGGGCAATATTTGGCCGAGATACAACTATTTGAAAATCTGGAATCTGGGGTTGCAAAAAAAAAAAATCTAAATACTGAGAAAATCACCTTTAAAGTTGTGCAAATGAAGTGCTTAGCACTGCATATTACTACTCAAAAAATAAGTTGATATATTTACAGTAGAAAATTTACAAAATATTTTAATGGAACATGATCTTTACTTAATATCCTAATGATTTTTGGCATTAAAGAAAAATAGATAATTTTGACCCATACAATGTATTGTTGGCTCTTGCTACCAATATACCCATGTGACTTATGACTGGTTTTGTGGTCCAGGGTCACAAATATTTGGCATACATACTGCTGCAAAAGTACGAGTAGCATGTTACGATACCACACAATGGCTTGTGCGTGAGAAATCAAGATTAGATGATGTTAAAGAAACCAGCTAGCTAAAATTTGCAGGTAAAATCAACTAATGTGTGAGTTGTGAGAAACCCGCGGTCAGAGAGAGGTGTGCAGATGTGCAGATGTGCAGACACGCAGGCCGCAGGTCCCACAAGTGCATTCAAACAGGCCAGCAGAACTGTTGAAAGAGCAATAAATGTTTCAAGAGCAAGAGCTTTTAAAAACACATCCAACAGTGCTGGAACTTAACTTAATAATTATTTAAAAGCTTGTGTACATGAGTGTGTTGCCACCATTTAGAGTCTGTCTGTGTGTGTGTGTGTTTGAGAGAGAGAGATTGCAGTGTAATTGAATAGGACAGATACATGCACAGAAGAACAATTCCCCTCCTCCAATCCCATCAGCCCCGAGCATCATTACACACATGCCGTGTTCGGTTGGGAAAGACGGCTGCTGTAATTTCCATTCAGCGAGACGGGAAAAGGCACTCTTGAGCGGAAGGCATCGGTGCGGCTCTGAAGCTGTGAAACCACTTAATCAAAGCTTTCATGGATTTTCTAGCTGTTGCATGCATTGCATTTCGCCTTGGCATTGATTATTTTAGAATAGTGGATCAATTGAATGTTACGATTAACACAAACAGCCTGAGAACATGCAGGGGCCTCATTTATAAAATGCATGTATGATCGGAATTAATCATAATTTTCACAAATCGGAACAAATAAATTTATGAAGGCAAAATCTGATATAAAATGTTCTTTATGTGTATGCCAACTGAAGAGCATGTGTAAAAATGTTTTGCACTCTTATCGGTAATTAAAATAATCCAACAGTTTATTAAAATGTAAATATAAACAGACATAAAAATATATATTTAAACATACATTTATATAGGGTTATTGTAGTTTAAAAAACTGAAACAAAAATTAATAGTATAAAAGTCACTTGAAATAAAATAAACATTAACTGAAAATAAAATAAAATAAAAAATAGAAAATTATGCCATCTAGTTGCCAAGGCAACTGAGGAAAATGAAGGAAAATGAAAATATAAAAAATAAAAGTTTATGAAAAATTCTATATAAAAAAAAACTGACTCAAAATATTAATAAAAACTATAATGGTATCTCAATTACACTAAAATAAAATCACAAATATACACATATATACAACTGCTGTTAATTATTATTATTTACCATTGTTTTGTTGTTGTTATTTTTATTTTTTTTGCAATTTGCTGTAATACTGTATTTTTGTGTATGCATGATAATGATAATTGCTGTACATTTTATAGCAAATATTTGCAATAAGATATTGTTTTTTTAATTACTGTTAATGTATTTGGCTATTAACCCCTTAACTGTCACCGTCCCGTATACGCGACGCCTAAGTTTACTTCACTATATTACACTTAAATCCTAATGTAATCATGACAAACTATATATCATTGGAAAGGTCTAAGTCTCCTAAATAGATATATTACCATTTTTTGTTGTTACAAATTATGTAGGAACAGTAATAGATTCATTTATGACAAGAGTGCACCAAGCGTCTATGATAAATCAACATCATAACAGGAGTCTGAGCTTTGTCACAAAAAGTCTTTATATCCTTGCCTTTTTCCCCATCACATGTTTTAGCAATCATCATAAGTTATATACCATTTGAAAGCTTAAAATCTCAAAATTCATCCTATGAAAACCATTTTGAAATCAAACATTGCGTTACCATAGAAATGGTACTTCAAAATGTTTTGGCGGTCTCCTCCCCCTTAGCGGCGGTGTCATATTACAAAATGTATTACGGTCTTTTAGAATCAAAACTTTTTATAATCTTGACAAAATACATATCGTTGGAAAGGTCTGAGTCTCAAGATTCCATATTTGGTGGTTATTTTGTTATAGAAGTAATATTGAGAGAGAAATTGATAGATTTGTGACAGAAATGCATAAAAAAATAATTCAATGGAGTTTCAATGGCACCCGGTGGCTGTTTTTGGTATAACGCCTAAACAAAATCGCATATGAACCTCGATTTTTTTTTTATATCAACTTCAAATTTGGAACACAACTTATGTAGACATATGGCTTTCATTTTATAGCAATTTTGGATTTTTAACTATTTTTTTAAATATTTATTTGATATAAAATACAATAAAAATAGTATAATACATTTTCTTTACAGTAAATTTAAACTTCTATAACTTTTTAATACTTAAATTTTATTAAATGATTTCACTTCTGTAATAATCTGCTAATTGTCTTCTTTAAAAAGAGACCAACCTTAGGTCTGTATTCAAAAGCGTTCATGAATTATAATAATTTAAGTTTGGATACTGCACTTTCTCGTGAATTTTCAAAAATGGGGATGACCGTTAAGGGGTTAACTGAATTAAAGAAAATAATGCAATTTAAAATGTACAATAGGTACATGTAAGTTTCCATTTGTTTTGTAATTTGTCACATATTTATACAATATGTCTACTGTAATTTTACAGTGACATCTGTAATAAATTTTTTTTATATATATATATTCTGCTTTTGTGTTAATTTTGGATAAAGTTCTATTAATTTAGTTGTGTTTTTGTCATTTTATTAGTTTTTGTTGTTTTTAAATATGTCTATATAGTTTTTATTAAGCATACATCCTTGCTAAGTAAGTAGTAAAGCAACATGTAATACATATGATATTTGTAAAAATATATATATATATATGCAATAATTAAGTGCATGTATGTTAAAAACAGGGGCATGTGTGAACTGCTGATGTGTGTGGATTATACTGGGCTTGATGTAGTTTTATATCACATGCGTGTGCGCTGTAGACTCAGAATGAGGCCGATCCTCATGTGTCAAGTGCAAATATGGGAAGGTTCCAGCAACGGGAAGCAGTGGGACTGGAAAAGCCGCTGTTGAGCGCTGCTTTGAAGCTGTGAAACTGCAGCCTGGTGCTTAATCAAAGGTCTCATGGTGTTTGTTTATTTTCTAGTGCTGGTGAACACATTACAAAGACCATTAATTGCTTGGGCAGCCGCCCAACACTCACCGGCAGGGACACGTAAACACTCAGCCCATCACCATCCTCTCGCCGAGAACCAGAGAGAGGAGACAGTTAGAGCGCTGCCATGGGCCTGGCCCAGGGGATCAACAGCTAGTCCTGCTCCTCACGTCACATATGCGGCTGTGTTAATGCATTTACAACACATCAACATCTGATCGGCTCCTCAGCGCTATTTATACCTCATCAAGTGGCTTTAAGACCCATTTTACTTTTGTATTGCGAGGCATTTCTAAATTAAACATCATATGCAGTGATAAATGCAAAATGTATGCTTGGTTTTATCAAGATTTGAATGCATTTTCCTCCTGAACGTCCTCATTTACCCAGTCATATCCTGACTAAATTGCATAAAATGTCTGGATTTGGGCTTTGGTTTCCTATTGACACCCTCTCTATGGTCCTCATAGAGGTGTATTTGCATTTCTTTGACGTTCTCTGTAGATCCCGCTTTCTTGCACACCATGATTAGCTGATTATGTGCAATGCCTGCCTGCTATTGTTCAAAAAACATTTCAGTCATTACCTTTTCAGCAAATATGGAAAGCAAAGGCAAAACAGGGACATTTTAGGCAATTTAGAAATCCTGGCCAGGAAATGAGTGTGATGACGTATGTTCACCTAAATTATTTGATTTTACTGTTGCAACCTTAATTATATTATTAAGCAAGCATTAAATTACAGTTATTATTCAATTCCCAGGAAATGCATGAACTTCAGATGTGCACCTTGACTGCACTGAAGTTGCTTTTGATAAAAACATCTGCCGAATACATCAAGGTAAAATGCAAAACTCTAAAGATTTAAAAATGCAGCATTACCTACAACAGCAGCCTAAAACAAAGACTGCTGGACAAGTTGCAAGCTGTTTCAGGATGTGGAGCAAGTTTTGACTTTGTTAAAACATTAAAAAAGAAACAATTATCATTTAGAAGAACATGCGCTCATTAAATAATCACAACATAGGAACAGGAATGTTTTTTGTTTTTTTAAGAAAACAGGGTTTACCTAGATTTCATGTTGATTTTCAGTATGGATGGAAATTTCTAAAAATACAAATTTAACAGCTAAATTTTAAAATAGACGATGCCTGTACTTAAACATATACAGTAGCATACTACTGTTTGAAACAGCTGTTGCATAATGCAGACTGTTTCACAAAAACAGCATGCAGTAAACTGAAGTATGCACTGCAATGCACAGTATGAACTATTTCCTAGTCCGTCTCTAAAATGAAGCTTTACTGCACTAAAATGATTTTTATTATTAAAAAACAGTCATGCACTTTATGTCTCTTCAGTAAACATATGAATGACTGAAGCTAAAACGTTTCTGCTATTTCACCCCACATCATTTCTCTGCTTTTATGACAGCTGCTTTGAAATCGTGGAACAAGCGAGGTTCGCTTCACTAAAATGGACCCTTTTCTCCCACTTCTGGGTGGCAGCAAGCCAGGGAAGATAATTTGTTATTATTAGTGAAAGCAGAATTGTGTTTTTACGCTGTTTTCATGTCACACCAAACACAGAATTGCCTTTGGGGCTGAAGCTGCAATAAAGATAAATTAGAAATAGATTGCAGAAACTGTTTCCATCCATAACAGTGACTTTGTTTTATTTCATTTCGTCGGAACACTCACTAGGTTACGTTCCCTCCTCCGCACTTTAGGGCTGGAGGTTCTTCCTCTCGGTACATTGTCATGCTTGCTGCGTGAGCCCTGTGGGCTTCATCAAGAGGAGCTCTGCAGAAACGCTGCGTTTCGCATTAATCAGTGCAGCCTCTCGCAGGTACCGCTACACCAATTAAACCCGTGCGGCCCAGGACACGGACGCTGCTGGAGGGTTTGCCATCCGGTCGGGGGACTCTGGTATCGCCACGTGCAACCAGGGTGCTCTCGGCCAATCGGACGGCAGCTCCAGGCACAGGGGGTTCCTCTACAGTCACCTGACCGTGGTGTAGGACGCAAGAGGACACTGGGAAGGACGGTGCGTTTGCGCTCGTCTGGGGAATGGGATAAAAATACTGAGCTGACAAGCCAATTAATCAGCTTTCAGGGCACTGCGGTGTAGAACATCCTCCAAAGGGTGCCAGGACGCTGTCTCTTTAAGATGAAACCGCTCTGATACTGATTGGTTTTGCTTTTTGCAAATTAGGAAACACAGAAATGCACTTTTAGCATTTGAACTGCAGCTTAGTTCCCTACAACATGAATTTGAACTTCAGCAAGGTTCTCCATCTACAGTGGGACACCTGAGGCTGTGCATTTAAACATATTTGTCACCAACACACCACTTTTTGGCCACATCATCATTGGTATTTGTAGGTATTTTTGTGTTTTCTGGCATACATACATTCCATATTTTTGGATAGACTTCTGTATGTACCATATTTTGACATCTAAAATGTAAAGCATTTATGCATGAACACCTTCAAAGATGAACAAATGTTTGCAGAAGTACAACTGTTCACATTATAAACTGTCAATATGTTGATATTACTGTATATTTTTCAGTTTCTATTCCATATACAGAAATATGAAAGCTTATTTGCACCATGAAATAAAAATAGAAAAATGGCAACTGTGACGTTTTCTCTTACAAATCAGACTTCTTTCTTGCAATTGCGACTTTACATCTCACAATTCTGACATTTTTTTGTGTTATGTTATTAATATTAACTCACAACTGTATGATATAAGCTCACAATTCTAAGACAAAGTCCAAATTGAAGGTTTATAACTCACAATTCTGAGATATAAACTTGCAATTCTGCGTTTCTCGTAATTGCAATTCTTCTCTCACAATTAAAACTTTTACCCTTGCAATTATAAGTTTGCATCTCACAAATAACTCACAACTGTAAAATATAAACTCACAATTCTGAGAGAAGTCCAAATTGAGGGTTTATAACTGAGATATGGAATTTTTGGTAATTTTGACTTTTTAACTCACAATTCAGACTTTTTTTCTTGCAAGTTCACAATTAATCTTACAATAAACTCGTAAATCGGAGAAAAAAAATCTGAACTGACTTTATAACTCACAATTGCGAGATATACATTTAGCAAATCTTGCACGTTTACATCTCTAATTACTCAGAATACTGAATTTACATTACGCTATCAATAACTCACAATTGTAAGATATAAACATGCAACTTTGAGAAAAAAAATGTATAACCCACAATTACAAGCAACAAACATGCAAATGTGAGTTTACATCTCACAATAACTCACAATCTGACAAAAAAAGACCAATTTGCATGTTTACAACTCACAATTGTGAGATATAATCTTGCAAAAGTACATTTATATCTTTCACTCTTTACTTTTTTCCTCATAATTCTAAATTTATATCTTGCAATTAATAACACACAATTGTGTGATACAATTCAAAGAAGTCTGAACCGTGAGTTTATAATTGACAATTGCTAGATATAAATTACAATTCTGAGTTTATGTCTGAATTGTGACAAATAAAAAAGTCACAATTATCTTTTTCATGTTTTAGTCTGTGGCAGAAACAAGCTTGCATAGAAATATATGTGCACACAGAATAGCTATGAATATAGATGAGCGGATAGATGTTACTAGTACAGTGGCATTATGAAATATGCACTCGTCCTCCATTTCTGATGACTTGAGAGACTGAAGAAGACATGACAACCTCTTTGGTACGTGAATATAATGAGCAGCTGATGCTTGCTGGTTTTTATGGTGCATTTCGTCTCTAGGAAGTGAATGTCTGAGCGCACTGAAGCGATTCTGACAACGGGACTCCCCTAGAATGAATCCCTCAGCAGTGCACTTACTGCAGAACAGGACGGAGCTACTCGAGCTGTAAGACACTCATAAAGTAATTCAACTACCGTCAAGCTACCCTTTTGTAAAAGTAGTGAACTACACTACAGGCTATTGACAGAGCAAGCAGAGCAGGATTTATAACAAAACAATGAGGATCACAATCAGAGAGATGCAATGAATAGGATTCAGCCAGAACCATTCACACTCAGGCCCTGTTTACACTATTGAATTTCTTTTAAAACAGCATTTTAAAATGAAAACGATCAATTTTCACTGCGTTTCAGAAACGATCTCCGTCCACACTACACAACCGAAAAGGCATGTCACATGACCATTCATGCACACTGGGCATGTGCATAAAAGTTAAAAAAGTTATTGTTTACACGGTCGTCAAGGATATGCAGAGCAAATGTGGGCAGCCATGCCATCATTTTCAAAAGTATCCGTTTTGGTCCATTTACACTGAAATGCAACCCCAGAGTTTTCAAACTAAAACGGGGTCTGAAGTGTTTTCAAAAGTCTCCTTTCCGAGGGTCGAAAACACCGGAATATGTAAACGACAGGCGTAACTGTAGCAAAAGTTATGTGTTTTAAAACAAAACCGCACTAGTGTAAACGTAGCCTCAAAACTATAAAACAACATTTCTATAATGTCACAGTGTTG
The DNA here is from genome assembly GCA_023376895.1 of Aspiorhynchus laticeps. Classification (NCBI taxonomy): domain Eukaryota; kingdom Metazoa; phylum Chordata; class Actinopteri; order Cypriniformes; family Cyprinidae; genus Aspiorhynchus; species Aspiorhynchus laticeps. The sequence goes on along the minus strand of JALXFT010002092.1, from coordinate 143,622 downwards.
AACAGCAGCATGTGATTAATTTTGTAAAATAATTTTTAAAATATTAAAAATTGCCATGGGGCAACTATAGGCCAGTGTATTACAGTATGTGTTTGCTGGGCTGTAAAACTGCTTATAACAACACAGAAAATAATAATAATAATAATAATGTATTCTATTATAACGGGATGTGAAACATCCAATCATTTGGCATCTCTGAAAAGCCCTGAATGTGCTCTGTACAGGACATCCAGACTTAAAACTGTGGCATGTATAGTCGAGAGAAATTCACTAAAATATAATGTCCTCATATGAGGCCGCAGGGTCTTAAGAGGTTAAAATGAACCAAGAACTGTTACAGAATCACACTAAAGGTTTGTAAGGCATAAGTCAGTAGGCTGGATTCTCATATACTTATTATCTCCTCAAAAGCACTTAAAAACTATTCGACAGCTATATCAGTGTCTGACTCCCTGGGCGCTGCACTTACTACTGACCCAGGACAGGCGGATTGAGACACACCCTTAGACTCCCATCCATCCATCCGTTCCTGTCCCTCCCTTCTTTATATTCTCAGCCGAGCGGCTCTTCGCTGTCAGAGAGTGCAGCTGATGTGGGAAATCTTAAGCACTGCTCAAGTACTGGCTCAAATCAATCACCTGTTCCACATTCAGGGGGAATTTTAAGAAGGGAGGGAAAAAGCGACAGCCGGACTGAAAAATCCAGCGCTGCCGCTTGAGTTTCCATCGCGGCGTCTCCCCTGTCAGCGGCGCTCCCTGAACGAGCCCCTGAAATAAATGAAAGCAGTTCCACTCTGCTGACTGCTGGCGCCTCTATTCCCAGGCTTGATTTAGTGCCACTTTTTCCTTAATGGACTGTTTGTGAGACTGGCTTCAGAAGCGGAGCGGACCTGCACGAACCCACCAATCACCAAACGCCGCAACAGGAAAGGTTCTGCTGACCTCTGAGACGCTTCACGACGCCAGCTAAACACAGCGTTTGTTAGTGCTCACCACAGGGGAACGTTATTAGCATGAAATGACATGTATGATTACTGCTCTTTTCTTTTAGCTCGCTGCTGCTGGCTCTCTCTCAAACTAACAATTACTATGACTTCTACCAGAGCAGTAGTGCGGTGGAGTGGTTAAATCTCAGGGTCGGGAACCAGAAGGTTGTTCGTTTGATTCCTACAAGCAGAAAACGATCATTATTGCACCCTTGAACTCTAACGACAACTCTTTTTCAACTATTTTTATTTTTCCTTTTAAGGAGGAACTACTGTGACAGCTAAAGGTTGTTGCTTCTCGTATGATTCTTCAATTCTGAGAATATTTCAGATTAAAAAAAAAAAAAAAAACTTCTTCAAACGTGTTTCATCTGTTAAAACATTCATCACAGGTCCTGGAATGAAGATCTGATCATGGCCTTGATCAACCTTCAAAAGGATTCTTGTATAATTTGTGATGGTGTGGACGTTTGATACTGTGTGTGATGGTAATGACATTTCCCACCTTTTGGGGAAAAGGATGGAAAAGCCTTGGACATGCACAACAGGGTGTCTAGCGGTGAATTAATGCTGAACTTATGAATAGAAATGAAATAAATCTGAAATTAACTAAAATTCTCATGTTTACCAGCACGGTAATGCAAAAAGTGCATTAAAAATGTTTAAATTACTTCTTTTTTTATTTTAAAACCATGCATCCATGCTTGAATTGCATTTTTAAACTAAAAAAGCACAAGTCCATACTTAAATTGCAAATAAATCCGTGCTGTGGAAGAAAAATTCCTTTTTATTGATTCACTATGCTTATGGAACATAGAGTACACTGTAAAAAATAAGTGTAATTTTAACTGTAATATTTTGTAAAAACGCTACTGAAAAAACTGTTAATAGGTTAACAGTAAGTTCCCGTACTATATACAGGGAAAAACTGTAAAAGATCTAACCACACATTTCATGTAATTTTACAATAAAATGCTGTTAATTGTACAGTTTTTAGAAGTAAAAAAATAACAAATCGATGTATAATTTACAGTCAAAAACTGTAAACTGATATTCCCAGAATTCCCTGCGTGACACTCCACATTTGAAAGTATTTTGTTTAAATAATCATGTTTTTTAATAGTTTTTGTTATCAGTTATGTACAATTGGTGTTTATGTTACATCTTCTGTTGTTTAATGAAAGTTTATTGCATTATTTAAGTATCATGATGGTGTTTTGTGTTTGCATGAATGACTCTGTGCACCTTCTATATATTAGTATATACTTCTGCTTGTGATGAGCTTTGATTCTTCATGTGCGTTTCTCTTTTATCGCCTGCATTATTATGGTGGTTGTCAGCATGTTAAAGGTACAGAACAGATTTTAATAGCAGTGTGTGTTGTTGAATTTAGTGGTTTACATTTCAAATTTCCTTGTTTGTAAATTACAGTTTTATACTGTAAATTTTACAGATTTGTTCTGTAAATGTGTTTACAGTTTTTCTGTATTCTTTACAAAAATATTCTGGCAACCACAGCTGCCAAAATTATTTTGTAAAAACTACAGAATTGTTTTTACAGTGTAGTGCAGGGCTGGGCAACTTCGGTCCTGGAGGGCCGCTGTCCTGCAGAGTTTAGTTCCAACCCCAATCAAACACACCTGAACATGCTAATCAATGTCTTCAAAATCATTAGAAAGCTACAGACAGGTGTGCTTGATTAGGGTTTGAGGTAAACTCTGCAGGACAGTAGCCCTCCAGGACCGAAGTTGCCCAGCCCTGGTGTAGTGCTTGCTTTATTTAGAGCTGCTGTGAAGTCAAAGTGAGATATGGTTTGAGGCCTAAAGAATAAGATGTATGGGTGACAAGGGGTTTGTGCAGGCCTAAACTGAGCTCGGAGGGGAACAACTGGGAGACCCAAAGGCACCTGTCCATGACCTAAAAGGTCATCTAGGCCCTAAATATGAGGGTCCGAGCTTTAGAAGTATGATATAGCAGAATGTGTTTTTGACTTTCTTACCATGTGTGGAAAAGTACAGCTGTGAAGAGATGTAACTTTGAAGGCTGAAAGAGATATAAAGGTGGAGGAAACCCTCCCTTCTTTGTCGCACTCTTTAGCAACTTGTGTTTCTGTATGACTGTCTGACCTTCTTGCAAGAATAAAACTTATGAAAAAACAATTGAGTGGGTTTGTCTCTTACGTGGTGAGAGGCATTTTCATTCTCTGCCACAACAGTGCTTAAATTGCCTTTTAAAAAAACAAATCTGTACTTAAATACTAAAAATAGTAATAAAATAATTTTTAAAAAATGTGCTTAAACTGCATTAAAAATGCATCCTGCATTTAAATAGCACAATGCTTAAATTCATACTTAAATTGTAAAATAAATAGTGCTTAAATTGCATCTAAAAAAGTGCATATCCACTGTTAAATTGCCTTTTAAAAGCACAAATGTGTACTGAAAACGAGCCGTTCAGTTTCATTTCTCTAGGTTTAAGATCATATGTGACCAGAGGTGTCAAGTAACGAAGTACAAATACTTCGTTACCTTACTTAAGTAGAAATTTGGGGTATCTATACTTTACTGGAGCAATTATTTTTCAGCCGACTTTTTACTTCTACTCCTTACATTTTCACGCAATTATCTGTACTTTCTACTCCTTACTTTTTAAAAATAGCCTCGTTACTCCCATTTCATTTCGGCTTGTTTTCATTCCGGCTTGTCATCGTTCAAAAAAAAAAAAAAAAAAAAAAACTATCCAGATAAATCGCGCCATCCGGATAGAATGAATTTGATTGTGGTTGGATGAGAAGAATAAACACCATTCCGACACCCTATTGGTTTGTATGCGATCCATCGCACCTGCACATGACACAAATCACGTCACACTCCAGCAAGGACATAGCCAGTGTTGGGGTCGTTACTCAAAATAGATTATTTCTTAAAAGTTATTATTTCTCCACTACTGGCTCATTTATCAAACGGGTGCTTTCTCTTCATCCTCCGCAAATTAAGCTACAGTAGTTCGGTAGAGAGGCGTTTGAATAAATTAGCGTTTGCGATTGACAACGTGATTGACAATGTTGTGATAAGTAGGCTATACCAGTGGTGTAGTGGTGCCCGGAGAAGTGGGTATACTCTTAATTTATGCCCCCAATTTTTTTTTTAAAAGGCCCGGCAAAGGATGAACGACCTGTGTCAAACAGTGACATGTAAACTAGTCGCATATTTAGTTCACTATTGTAATATTTGCACACTGTCACTTAACTTCTGATGCTTGAGTAAGGATCATTATGAAAATAATATTATCCACAGAAGAGGTGCAGATTTTGCAATAAATAATTACGTTGTAAAATAAATAAATAAATATAAATAGACCGCAGCAACTGACATTTTGTCAGAACCTCTAGTAAACTACATGCTATTTTGTTTAGTTGTCTGTTCAGAATTGTGATCTCTATTTGAAACAAACAAAACATCGTGATTCTCAATCAGTTCAGAAGTGAGGGGGACAGAAATGGCAAATATAATAACTTTTTTGTCTAATTGATAGGTTTTATTACTATTTATTAATTATTACCTCTTGCTTTTAATTGGCTGAGAAATCAAATACACTGCGACAATAACCAATAATTTATCATATTTTTCCTGTATTTTCCTAATGACAATTTTATGATTTGTTTAGCCTATATAGGCTAACTACATTTTTTCCCCATTTTTATCACAGAATAAGGCAGAATATATATTTTATAGCCTAGTAGCCTATCTATTGCCAAGTGTAATACATGCTATCAATTAGCACTGCATTATTCAGAATCAGATGCTTTTTTATTACCTGGAGATGACTTGAAAAACACACATAAACTATATATTGTCACAATCATGTGTTTACTGTCTTCACGATTCTTTTTTATTCAGCTTAGCTAGCTTTGGCTACAGCAATAGCTGGATTCTTGCACGTCGTGACTCGTAAGTTAGTACTTCTATGAGGCCGACTTTCTGCGCGAGAGGCCATCCGGCTTCCTATTGATAGTTTTCAGTCACGTGACCGGCTCGAAGACTTGGAGGGCAAAACATCAATAGAATTGCAGCACAAGCGTGTCAAATTTTCATCTGTTTCCAAACCGCAAATATTTAGATCACCTCTCAAAAGAATAAAACAAATGTATTTCTGAACAAAATGCAAGTTTTGGCCATTTGCAATCCATATTAAGCACCTGCGGCAATATTTCAATCATAAACAGTGCGACAAACGTTGTAAAAACACTTAATAGTGCCTTAATATATCTAAAACAGTAATATTAAAAGATCAAATTCAGTAATCACCACATTAATGATGCATAGTTTACACAGGCAAGCAGATGAGGCCGGAATATGAACGCAGCCCTCTTAACGGTTCAGTGTTTTTCCCGCCAGGGGGGCGTTCCTATACGAGTGTGACGTCACGTGAAAACTATCAATAAAAGAAACATACACTGAGTGTTTACGTCTCGTTCCTGACCGCATTACTGTCTTTACTGGATGTTTTTAGAGAATATTTGCATTTATTCACATGCGATTGGATTAGTTACTCATATGCTGGACTGTCGTGATTTGCCTAGTGCAGGACGCGCATCGAGGGATTTAGAAGTGGGTATACGGAATGCCGACTGATAAAGAAGTGGGTATACGCCGTATACCTGCGTATACCCTCCACTACACCACTGGGCTATACTGACTTTGTTACTCGTTACCCCCAACACTGGACATAGCAGACGTATGTAGCCAAGTACGAAGATGTCCGTGGCAGAGACTCAATAAGAGAACTCGAGGATTAGGAGTTATTTTTTATATTTTGATTAATCACTTGGATTAATCATTCATTTTGACAGCACTAATGTTTATTGTATATAGACATACAAGGGTAATTGTTACTAAGCCTGCCCTGGGTACACCAATTTTCTTCTCCGTTGCCCTCACAGATTCCTGCAGCTAAGCTTGGATGTACATTTACATTCCAATAAAGGTTATTGATGACATGCCTCTGAAGTTTGACTTTTTGCACCATTACAATACTTATAGGCAACTAGTCATCATATCTTCCGCTCCATGAAACACGTTAATACTCAGTAGTACACATATATGATTTTTTAATGTATTTGCATTGTACTAAAATGCGTTCATTTTCAATGGGCATATATGTGGCTGAAACAGGTAGCCTAGTGCATCCCAAATTTTTCAACATTAACATTTTAATATAACATTATAGTCATTATGGCCTTTAGAAAAAATGTTTTTTTTTTAGGAGGTGGGGTAGTGCACAATAGGCCCCTGTGGCGCGGCCTAAGCTTTTGTCATTAATGGCATTTTTTCCCTTACATTACTTTTATACTTTAAGTAGTTTTGAAACCAGTACTTTTACATTTTCACTTGAGTAAAAAGCTTGAGTTGATACTTCAACTTCTACAGAAGTCTTTTTAAACCCTAGTATCTATACTTCTACCTGAGTAATGAATGTGAATACTTTTGACACCAGTGTTAAAAATGCACAAAACCTTACTTAAACTGCAATAAATAAATAAATGAATGCAGTGCAGTGCTTGTATTCCATTTTTAAATCCTTACTTAAATTGCACAACAAAAAATCATGTGCTTAAATTGCATGTTAAAAAAAAAAATGTCAGAAAAGTTCCCCTAATTGCAAAACCAACACCTATTTCTGTTCTGTTTCTCTTGGCACGTGTGTTATTGCTTAACAGTTATTTGTGTCCTTTGGTAATTGCCATTAACACAACAAATGCTCTTTCTTGTAAGTCTCTTTGGCTGGAAAGGGGCTGTCAGAAACACAAACGTAAATGTAAATAACAAAATTAAATTAGCATCTAGCTCGAGCGTGTACCGCGGTGTTTACTCTGGTAAGCTGCTCCAGTCTGGGCAGCTGCCAGTGCTGCTTAATTGCACAGGGATCGTTTTGAGTAATTAGGCAATCGGAATATCCACTAGTTTTAAATAAGGCAAAGAGCTAATCTCAGCTGGCAGCCATCACTCTGACAGAGGAGATGTAGGATCGCTAGAGTCCCGCGAGAGCCGCTTTAAAGGCCTGTAACGAGAACTGTTTGTCTTGAGCGATGTGCATCTCACAGCCTCGTGTTATCAGCTGACGCATGATGCCATTGGTTCGGTAGTGACACACATTCACCGCTTTATTCAAATATCTCACGCTCTGCAAGCTTACACAGTTTAGTCTCCTCTGTGGATCGAATATTTCCAGATATGCATTCCTGAGGGACACGATGCCATCTTTCCATATGTCCGTCTACATACTCGAGAGATTCACTAAAATGAACTGCGCCTGCTGATAGTGTATCCAATTGAAACCAGGTGATAAATAGAACAAAGTTAACACGGGCAGTCAAACTGCTGACTTTCTTGAAAATCAAGTCTTATTTACATAGAAAGGAGGCGTGTTTGCACAGACAAGTTCTTCATTTAAATACTCTGGTTAAAGTTACCGCATGCAACTGTTTAGTAAATTCACTACTCAGTCTGCCAGTTATTGAAGACGGATGCTATTTTTTTCCACAAAAAAGCTTCTAAAACCCAGAAACAGGATCACTTTTTCCCACAAAACTTCTAAAACCTGGAATCGGAATCACTTTTTTTCCACAATGAAGCTTCTAAGACCCAGAATTGGATACCATTTTTTACCTGCTTTTAAAACCTGGAATCAGAATATGGATCACAACTTCCCTTCCCCCAACTCATCTGTGTTAGGATAGTTCAGATTAGCATGTGTGCATTAAAATGCTTAACTGCATGAATAACCTCAGCTCACAAACGAAAGCCCTGTGGTCCGTGCTAACAGTGAAAACCTCCGTGATGTAAATATAAGAGACACGTGACCTGCGCTCAGAGCAAACAGTTGACACGCATGCTAATAACTAATTATGAACTATGGGGATTTATTTACCTGGAAAAGCTATTAGCCTCCCAAGACCTCCATTGCCATCATCACCAAATTAACTTCCCTGTACAGCTTGAGGGAGGAAGAGCGAGACGGAGAGAGAAAGATCCTGTTGGAAAAAAGAGAAGAAAAAAGAAGCAAGTTTGGACCAGCTTAAATTGTAAGATGGACTTGATGCAGAGTGTGTCATTTCTGCACCACTAGTGACACCAAACCTAACAGTAATGTTTATTTTATGACCCGACCTTGAAATAAATAAAATACTTTAACATATATTAAAAACAATAATAAAAATAAATAAATAAAATTATCTTTAAAAAGTGAAATGCCTTCATATGAACAAATTAATAAATACATAAAATAAAATACCCATTTAATTAATTATGTGTGTGTGTGTGCACGTGCACATATTAATAAAATACTTCAATATAAATAAATAAAAACTGTATATGTAAAATAAAATACAATATATTAAATATCAATAAATAAATGAAATACCTTCCATTTTTGGAGTTTGGGGTTAGTCCTTTTTCTCCTTCAAACAATGGAAGACAGAATGAGGGAAACCTGTTTGAAAACAATTAAATAATTTATAAAAATAATATATCATTACATGGGGATCTGGGAAAACCAAATTACTGAAATATTTTCAGCACAAGAGATATATTAACATTTATTTCAGATTTCTGGGGTTTGAGTTTAGTTTGGGGTTGGACTACTTGTTTTGTCCAAACAATGCAAGACAGAAGGAGGGAAACCTGTTTGAAAACAATTATTGTTATTACTGAAAATGATATTACTTTTTGAAATTTCCACATAGGATGGGTATGACATTAACTATCCCTTTAACTGGCACTTCAAGGTGGTCTCCAGTTGAACTAGCTGGTCTAGTTTGGATTTTTCAGCATGATAAAGAGGGAGGAAGGGGAAAAAGTAAGCGGATGATCGAGAAAGAAATTTCAAGAGCGATAAAGAGATACAAAGAGATCAAGCGGGCGCTGAGGGAATGGGCTCTTTGAGGCATGACTGCTCCAGGTAGCTGAAGGTGTCAACCGGGCTGAAGCAAGTCCAGACAGGGCCATTATCTCTGATCCAGCGCGTTCCCTCCTGACCGAGCCCAGATCCACGCCGAGAGAAAGAGAGGGAGAATTTAACCCACCGCCGTGATTTCATTTCTCTACGTGACTGATTATTTCCCTGACTGAACAGTGCTGTCAAAAGTCCTTTGGTGCGAGCAGACATATTAAGAAGATCGATTTCCCCCGGACGCTCGAGGCGCCAGACCTCAGGACCACTTAACACCTGCGTGAGAGCGGACGGACTGCGCTTTACCTGTAACCTTGATGTCAAGCTGGAAAAAAGGCTATTTGGAAACAAGAGGCTTTGATTTAGATCCTTTAAGTGTGCTGCCGCCTCTGCTTTGGATGTACAACATGTAACAGAAGCAGCTTTTCGAAACATAGAAAGCATGAATTTTACTTATGAATAACCAAAGAACATATCTATATTAATAATTTTGCTTTGTTAAATGTGTTTTTAAAAGCAGCAAAGGTATCAAGTTAACATTACATAAACATAAATGCCAGTACACTTTCAATATTTACAAATGGCATAAGTAAAAACAAGATTATAAATGCAGTCTGTTGTAAATCCTTTTATTTAGCAACTAATGCTGCCAACATGGGAAGCTGCTACTTAAAAGAATAGTTCACCCAAAAAAATGAAAATTTGAGAATTTACTCACCCTCAGGCCATCTAAGATGTAGATGAGTTTGTTTCTTCATCAGATTTGAGACTTGCTCAGCAATAGATCCTCTGCAGTGAATGGGTGCCGTCAGAATGAGAGTCCAAACACCTGATAAAAACATCACAATAATCCATAAGTAACCCACACCACTCCAGTCCATCAATTAATGTCTTCTGGCAAAAATATAAATCCATAATCCATAATAACACTTTCTCCAGTAAAAAGACTGGAGTGGTGTGGATTATTGTGATGTTTTTGTTAGTTGTTTGGACTCTCATTCTGATGGCACCCATTCACTGCAAGGATCCATTGCTGAGCAAGTATTGTGATGCTAATGCAATGTAATACTAAATTTCTACAAATCTGAATTGAATGAATTCTCATTTCTCCAAATGTGTTCTGATGAAGAAACAAACTCATCTACATGGCCTGAGGGTGAGCACATTCTCTTTGAATTTTCATTTGAACTACTGTTACTTTAAGAGTTTGTCAGTCTCTCTTTTGCAAATCTCAGTAAACACAAGCTTTATACCACTACACATCAAAATGGACACAAACTAGATTGTAGACTCAACGTTATGACCAACACCGATTAGCTTCCTGCATGATCCTGTTTAAGTTGAATGTTTTTCATGCATTAAATATAAGGGCAGTCTTACAGTTCACAACCAGTGAACACTGTAAAGAACACTATATCCCACAATGCAATGCACTCACCTTTAATTAAGTTGGAAAATAAACACCAACTATGATTTTAAAACAGAATTATTTGATTGGCCTGCCAAAACATGAAACACTTCCCCCAAAATTAGATTCAAAAAGGTTAAAAGCTTAACAAGACTCCATTAAACATGCAATGTAGTTACGTCATGTTACCAAATGCTAGTTTGACTATCAGAAGTAGAACAGATTTAGGACCAAAATGAAGTTTTGTTACTAATAAGGACAAAAACAGAACATGAGAACTTGAATAATTAGAACCAAAATACTAACCAATTACACAGCAACAAACCACACGACCTGAAGAAAAAACACAAGACCGTCAGAAAACATGCTGATTTAATGAGACTAAAACAAACACCCAGACAAAATTAGACAGAGATAAATGAACAATTTCAAAATAAAAGACACTCTTAAAAATAAAGGTTCCAAAAAGAGGTTTTGCAATAGAAGAACCTTTTTGGTTCCCCAAAGAACCTTTCAGTGAACAGTTTTCAAAATAACCTTTTTTTTCTAAGTGTGAAGAACATTTTATTGATCTAAAGAACCTTTTTTCACTATAAAGAACCTTCTGAGACATTCCATGGCTGTTAAAAGTTGTTCATGGAACCACGGATGTCAACAAAGTTTTATTTTTAAGAGCGTAAACAAAGCACACTAAACTTGTGTTATAAACAACACACTTTTTTGTGCAGTATGTATTCTCTGAGCTATTTGTTGTTGTTGTTGCCCAGTATGCAGTACATAGTACTAGACCCTAAAACAGGGGTCACTAAACTTGGTCCTGAAGGGCCGGTGTCCTGCAGAGCTTAGCTCCAACACACCTGAACTAGCTAATCAAGGTCTTTCTAGGTATACTAGAAACTTCCAGGCAGGTGTGTTGAGGCAAGTTGGAGCTAAACTCAGCAGGACACCGGCCCTGCAGGACCGAGTCTGGTGAACCCTGTCCTAAAATGTTTATCACTAATGCATACTTTCATGTTCTTGTTTTATTTCATACTTTCCAATCTCCAGTAAAAGCAAGTCTACACTGACTATACATATTAAGTTGTAGTGCTTTATCATTTTAGAAGGTATTTTTCCAAAGTATCAGCAGTTGTTGACGGCATGTTATATTTTTGACATCTAATCGAACATGCAACTTTGTTTCTTGTGTTTCTTTTATTTCCCTCCAGGGTTTAATAAAGTTCTATCGTCTGTATCTGACATCCTCACAATCATTTACACAACACAAACGCACATAAACACACTCACTCACCCTTTCCCACCACAGACACACTCATGGTTGGATCCACCTGATTGCATTTGACTTTTCAAATCCAGTTGTGGATGTGACAGATAAAAGGGTGTGATGCACTTCTGGGCCGCGTTGTGCCTGTATCAGCGCTTAAAACCTCCCATCCAAAATGCTGCATGTAAATATTTGATGCTGCTGCAGCTCGTTCTGGGCTCTTCTGGAAAGTTCTCTGTGTGTGGTTTGAGCACTCCACACTAAAAGCTACAAGTTACAAAAAGACAAATACAAGGAAATGGCTTATGAATTAGAAATCATACCATGTGCTGTAAAAGCACATGGCCCGTCATCAACTCATATTGTGTTTTTTATGAGGCATTCAGAGCAGATGCTCATAAATAGCTGCATACTGTATGCAAACATGTGACACGACCTCCTGCACACACATACACAAGAATTAACTTAACCCCTTCATACATGCATGCACACACTCCTATAGATAGATACATGCAGACAGAGAACGAATGGTAGAGAGAAAGAAAGAAAGAACAATAGAACGATAGATAGATAGAACAGAACGATAGATAGATAGATAGATAGATAGATAGATAGATAGATAGATAGATAGATAGATAGATAGATAGATAGATAGATAGATAGATAGATAGATAGATAGATAGATAGATAGATAGATAGATAGATAGATAACAAACATTAATTAAAAATGTATGAATGATAGAATGATCAAACGATGGATGGATGGATGGATAGATAGATAACAAACAAACTAATTAATTTATGAATGATAGAACGAACGATCGAACAACAGACATACAGACAGACAGACAGACAGACAGCAAACATTAATTAAAAATGTATGAATGATAGAATGATCAAAGGATGGATGGATGGATGGATAACAAACAAACTAATTAATTTATGAATAGATAGAACGAACAGACAGACAGACAGACAGAAAGACAGATAGATAGATAGATAGATAGATAGATAGATAGATAGATAGATAGATAGATAGATAGATAGATAGATAGATAGATAGATAGATAGATAGATAGATAGATAAACTAATTAATGTATGAATGATAGAACGATAGATAGAACGATAAGCAGAACGATAGAACGATAGATAGATAGATAGATAGATAGATAGATAGATAGATAGATAGATAGATAGATAGATAAACGATAGATAGACAGACAGACAGACAGATAGACAGATAGATAGATAGAGAGACAGATAGATAGATAGATAGATAGATAGATAGATAGATAGATAGATAGATAGATAGATAGATACTATATATAGATAGATAGATAGATACTATATATAGATAGATAGATAGATAGATAGATAGATACTATATATAGATAGATAGATAGATAGATACTATATATATATAGATAGATAGATAGATAGATAGATAGATAGATACTATATATAGATAGATAGATAGATAGATAGATAGATAGATAGATAGATAGATAGATAGATAGATAGCTAGATAGATAGATAGATAGATAGGTGTATTTATGTTGATGCATCATTTCCACTCGTTTATTCTTCTGTCTGTCTCTGTTATTTTATCTGCTGTAATGCTTTTATTTCCCTCCAGGGTTTAATAAAGTTCTATCGTCTCGTATCTGACATCCTCACAATCATTTACGACTAAAATAGAGCATTAAAACATGCAATGCACACGCAAACACCGCCTCACATTCAGGAGAGGTTATCGGCTATCGCTTCCCGAAATAATGGAGTATGGAGGAGATCCGTGCCTGTTTTGGAGGAGAGATTCATGAACGTGTTTGCTTTACCGCAGCCAGAGGCCTCAGGGACACGTAGCTCTGACAGAGACAAAGTGACAGGCGACTGAAGAGGATGCTGGGAACAGAGGGAGGCTTGTGTAGTGTCAGCCGTTCACTCTGTGATCAACGGCCGGCCCTCGGACCCCTCACCCGTCTCACGCTCGGTCAAGGAAAAGCATGATCAACTTCCGTGCTAAAGCCCTGAGGAAACGGCATGGGAAGCTGAGCGGAACGAGAGACATTTACGCTGTTTGGACAGAGCCGGGGGAGATTCGTCCTCCCAGGTGCTTGATACTGTGTGTTTTTCACTCTAAACTGAAGGATTTTTCTCTCGCAGTGACAAAGCTGTTCCAGTCATCGCCCGAGGACCTGGTCTTACATGACACGGCCTCTTTTCTTCCTTTCTCCAGCAGTTTCTCCCCTGTACTGCAGCATTCAATATGCTGTTTCTTCTTACATTGTCCCACTCTCATTTTTATTGCCATTCAACTGTCATTGAATATCAGCAAAAAGTATGGCCCACATTCAGGCCACTTACAAAAGAAATCAGATTGTGTCGTTTAAAATGGCTAATCACAGAATGTGTACTTTTATGTGCCACTCTGAAACAGATTATTACACTACAATAGGATAACAGGATCAAGCCTAAATAGAGTCTGTGATCGCAATTTCTATGCATCCAAAAAGTCAGATTCATGTTTATGTAAGCTTTAAAAATAGATGGACGGACGGACGGACGGACAGATAGATGGATAGAAACAGACCTTAAGAAACTAATAAATCACCTAATATATTTCAATAATTGACTTTAAAAAGTAAACATTTTCGAATTTCAGTACATTCTAATTGTATGTCCTTACACTCCCTTCATCCCTTTGTTGCCTCAAGTCTCATTCAATTCAAAGTCAAGAACTGAATTAGAAAGACAGGAAGAATTTATTGAATTTCAATTCAAACCTTCATTTTTTTTTTTTACTTTCAAACCATGTTTTTCAAGTGAACATTCAAAGTTTGCATTTCCAATTCTTTAAATTTTGATCCATTTTAATTCTTTTTCTTACATTTAAATTCGAATTGCATTTCTGCATCCTGTTTGCTGCCTCAATTTAAATTCAAATCAAACTGATGATCTGAATTTGAATGACACAAAAAAATACTGAATTGCAATTCAAGGAAATGCAGTGAGGCCATAAGGCCAATAAACCTACAAACTTCAACTTTTTTTAACTTCCAAAAAAGGCTTTGTCAGACCAACATTCAAAGTTTGCTTTAATATTTAAAAACTACAGCTGTATGAATTTAGTGAATTTCAGTTAATTTTAATTGTACTTAAAATTGCAATTCTGCCTCTACTCAAATTTAAATTGAGGAACTGATTTAGAATGACAGAAAGAATTTAATGAAATGAAATTCAAAAAATTCAATGCGACCAATAAACCTTTAATCTTTAAGATTTTGAAAGCTTTTTCAAAACTTTAAAACAGCATTTTAAGTCAACATTCGTAGTTTGCTTTTATATTTCTTTGATATTCAATTCAGTTAAATTGTACTTCCTATATTCAAACTCAAATTGCATCTCTGCATCTTATTTGCTGCCTCAATTCAAATTGAGGATTTTTTAATTTTTGAATTGAATTTTAAAAGTTGTTCTTAATTCAGTTCAGAATGATGCAGAACCCTGCTAACCAGCAGGTAAACACACAGCTGCTACTTACCGCTTCTTTAGCAGTGGGCGTCGAGGTAACAGGTATGCTAATGCAAGGACTGAGTGGGCGGGGTGCCAGCGGGAAGGATCCGCCTCCAGCAGGTGGTTGGGTAGCAGTGGTGCTCATTGGCTCTTCCTTAGGGCATAAACACACACACACACACACACACAGTGTGCAACTATGCAGACTTCTCCTGTAGGCCCAGGGCTTCCTCGCAGGGGTGACAAGCGCTGACTGAGAACTCTGTAATTGGAATGACCCTGAACTCGCACACTCACACACACACTCCTCGTCTCCTGCTTTAGATAGATTGTCAAACTCCCAAACTCCCGCTGCTCATTTGCTGATGTGCATGACCGTGTCCAAGCGGCAGCCGCACTTGAGACTCAACCAAATTGATGGAGCTTCAGTAAATGCATGTATGTGGGCTCTTACACGAGGAGGGGACGTAAAGTGATTTGTGATATGACACGCTCTGCTCGAGTAAGAGGGAATAGAGTATGTTTCTCGGGTCTTTGGGAATCATTCCGCACCTGTTACAGAAGCCCGACACGCGCTAGTTCAGCACTTTTTATATAAGAGTGAAATCTAATGAAATCTGACAGGCTAGACCACCACACACTCAATTTTTTGCAAGTCAGTCAGAGTCAAATCTCAAGCCTTCGCCCGCGTGTTTTGATGGAAAAGTTGCATTGGAAAAGTCTTGACTCAGACCTTGCTAAAAATTGTTGAATAAACCATGTCTTCTTAACATTTATTAGCTTTACTAAAACATATGCACAACACAGCTAGTAAAATAGCCAAGAATCAAGAAGCCAAATTATATTTACTACAGGGTTTCCCAAATGGGGGTTTGTATGTTGATGAAAAGCTAATGATTGATTAAATGTAAAATTAAAATAAATTATTTTAAAATAAAAATTTTAAAAAATTTAAAATTTTATTTGTTTACCTGCATGCCATGTGGCCATTAAACACCATCAGAGAAACATAAACACGCAAATGTGTTGTTAAATTATTCAAATATTCATCTCAGGGGGGCTTCAAGAATGTATTTTAGCTCAAAGGGTTCAGCTGACAAAAAAGTATGGGAATCCCGGGTTTAGTAAATGTGACTTTGTAAGACATTTCTAACTATAAATTTTGAGTCATATTTAAAGCCACTGTAAATCACTGATAAAACTGCACAGCTTACCTGTGGTCAAATCATTGGGTTATCATCAATAAATAAAATTTACATAAATTTTCTGAATGCAACAAACAATACAGGTTAGAAAAAGGTTACAAACAACCCATTATTTCGTTTTTTTTTTTTTATTTATCTGAGCAATTTAATTCAATAAGATAATCTGTTCAAAATATATGAACATTTTAAAAAATTATTTTGATATTTGACCAACAGGGAATGACCTAAAATCTTGTAGGCTACTAAATTTTAACTAAAAGAATTAGCAAAATAAGCCTCACTTCTTTTTTGCAATTGGTTTTGGGGGGGGGGGGGATCTCCAAGTAGTCTCAAGACTATTTGATGTAAAAGTAATGAAATTCAGAATAAAGGCCAGTTCACACCAAAACCGATAACTAGCTGTATTAGCGTCCATGAAAAGACGATGGACCTTTCTCAGGTTAGACGGGATCTTGAATTTAATGCGGATGGTCTTTTTTGTGTTCCACAAAAGAAATAAAATCAAACAGGTTTGGAATGACATGAGGATGAGTAAATGTCCTTTTTGGGTGAACTATAGCTTTAAAAATGTCTTCATGCCATGTCCTAACTAGCAGTCCCAATGTGACGCCATTTTATGACAATTGTTTGTGACTATTTTTTGTATGTCGTCACTGAAAGTAAAAATGTAGCCTACACGAAACAAAACGATAACAACCAATCAAAGCATATCTTACATTTAATATCTGGAGCAGGAGATTCGACCTGCTCAAGAAACCAAACAATGAATACAATTCCCCTTTACATGTCGCAGTTTTAAAGAATTGGGAGCAAAACCCGAATCAACATGGACGAGTTTTAACACTCGTTGCTCTATAGGCTACGTCACACCTGGTTTTCTCCCGCAAAAAGACTTTTCGTTTGCCACACATCTGAGGTACAGATGCTGATTTTAGCGAGACATCTGTCATTCTAGTTGTTCTTTGAGGCAAGATACGTTCCCCCCTCGTTTCAGTGCATTTTTAGACGTTGTCAGGATCCTGCTGGTGAGGTTCTGGTTACAGACCACCTATTCCATCTGCCTCTCACCTTGCTGTCAGATTCAGCGACGCTTCCCTCCCAATCAAGTCGCTATTTCGAAGCTTCATCTTTATTCTGAGGAAAAGCATCTGTTGATGGATTTTTGGTTAGCGGCGCTTGTAAACGCATCATTTTTTCCCCTTCACTGTGTTGCATTTAATTAGGAATTCCACTTCTGCTTGTGTTTTCGAGGAGCTCTTCAAACGCCACGCACTGGGCCGTCGAACAGATATAATTTTACATTTAAATTGAATCTTCTGTTTGAGTAATTGGGCCAATCCCACATCGTTATTTCCCTTGAAACTGCCGCGCACAGAAGCACCGACTCAGTTTATCTGGAGATTTGTATACGTGTTATTATTTTATCATGCGGAGCGTAATAATTCTCTCTCTTTGTTTGAGATGGCAGCCGTCCATCCGCGCATCCGCAGTGCCGCCGGATTTACCGGAGGTGATGGAGCTGTCAGAGCTCCTGTACTCACTCGTCCACCGGTCATGTCTCTGCTTTAGAGCTGAAGAAAGGAGGAAAAGCAAGAGATGGAAATGAATTCTGTCCACCCTGCTGGTGAAATGTCAGGGAGTGCAGCCTGTTAGCGGCGACACTTAGGGCCCCTTATCACCTGCTAATTGAAATCCAATGAGGTGTGAAAGATGGTGGTGTAAAGAAATTCACAATCAACAGGACCATCACGCAGCCACAACCAGAGAGTAATTTCATTTTGACGTCTCTCCCTCTTGTTAAAGATCCATCGCTGCCAATTATGGCGTGAGATTGTGTTTCACGGCGCGCCTCAGTCTGCAGCAGCAAGTCAACCCTGAATCGCTGTTACACGGACAGAATTTACGCTAAGAGCCGAGACCCTCGCTAATAAGGGCACTTGCTATTCAAACGAACACGCTACACATGCATGCTTCGGTTCTGAATCCGGCCTGTGAAGAAAAACAAGCATTGTTAGTTTAATGGCTTTGATGCATTGCTTTTTGAGTTGATATTGAAATCCAAATTCAAAGCAAACTTTTCAAATTCCGCAAAAATTTAAGATTCATGCTTATACCAATGTTTTTGAGAGAACTATAGCAATGTACATTGTTTATGGTCAGTACGTTTTTTAAAATACATAAATAAATAATAGTACTTTTATTCAGAAAGGATGCATTAAATTGATCAAAATGGACAGTAAAAACATTTAAGTTACAGAAGATTTCTATTCCAAATAAATGCTGATGTTTTGAAATTCCTATTCATCGAAGAATCCTGAAAAATAAAATGTGTCACAGTTTCCACAAGAAATACAGTATGTGGCAGCACAACTGTTTTCAAAATTGATAATAATCAGAAATGTTTCTTGAGCAGCAAATCAGCATATTAGAATGATTTCTGAAGATCATGTGACTGAAAACTGGAGTAATGATGCTGAAAATTCAGCTTTACATCATAAAAATAAATTAGATTTTAACATATGTTCACATAGAAAACAGTTATTTGAAATTGCACTAATATTTCACAATTTTACTGTATTTTTGATCAAATAAATGCAACCTTGGTAAGCATAAGATACTTTAAGGAATCTTACCAACCACAACCTCTTTAATAGTATAGTGCGCATTAAAATAACTTATACAGAATACAAGAATTAATAAATTACAAAACATGCAACATATTTGAATGCTCCTATTATAATAAATGCAACCGTGAAAGGTGCAAAATGAATCTCTTATTTATCTAATTTATTATGGTTCTAAAGCTTCAATTGGTTACAATGCTGAACTAAAAAAATAAATAAAATAAAAAATAAATACAATTTTGAGTAAATGGCAGCAAACCTAAATGGAGTGCTGTAACCATAATCTCAATATTTTTTGCAATTGATTGTGCAGTGATTAATTTGTATTTGTAAGGTTACTTTTCAGATTGTGCCCAATAAAAAATAATGATTTTGTTGCATGTGCATATTATATAATTCTACACCCTTAAAAATTGATGGTTCCATGAAGAACATTTAATATCCATGGAATGTTTCCATTTTCACTTTATAGTGGAAAAATGGTTCTTTAGATTATTAAAATGTTCTTCACACTAAAGGAATAAATGGTTCTTTTAGGAACTGTTCACTGAAAGGTTCTTTTGGGAATCAAAAATGGTTCTTCAATCTATGGCATTGCTGGGAAACCCCCTTTTGAATGTACAGCACATGAAGTGTTGGTTTCTCATGTTAGAAAAAGGCAGATTTACAGTGCTGCCAGTTTCAATGGTTATTTATAGCGATGCAATACAGCTAATTATCAAGACAAATGGTTGTACGATGACTGTATGGGTATGGTATGTGTAGGGTTTGTAAAATCGTGACGTCTGTTTACCGTACCTGAACATATGCACACAGCGTGCATGTTGCATGCCGTTCTTACACATCTCTGTACCTATTTAAGGGTTATATATCAGGTGGATTGGGCGCTGTGCGTGTTGAACAGGTGTCTGACTGTCACAACTGATGTAGGAGAATCTGTTGTGCGATCCGCCTGCGTGAAAACGGCTCGAGTCTGCATGTCGTTCCTGTTGCCTGGTCGTCCCATACGCTTACTGACATGTTTGTTGACATGAAATATTCAGCAGTGGCATCGAGCCGACGGTGACACGTGGATGCTCTCCGGAGACTCTGTTATGACGCCTCGCAGCGTGTGTGTGGAACATTGATTGGGATGTTGGCTGCAAAGAGCAGGTTTCAGGTTTAATAAGAACAGGTGCGGGCGGATGAACGGGCTTTTACACTGAACACTTTGATTCTTGAGTTTCTCAAGGAGCCCGTGGCTGAAGACAGTGACTCAACAATTCATGGATATTTCATTCATTCCAGAGAAAGAGGCAGCAGGGGTTTTATGCCACAAAAACCAATGATTTCTGAAGGATCATGTGACACTGAAGACTGGAGTAATGATGCTGAAAATTCAGCTGTGTATCACAGAAATAAATTACATTTTAACATATCTTAAAATAGAAAACAGCTATTTGGAATTGTAAAAATATTTCACAATATTACTGTGTTTACTGTATTTTTGATCAAATAAATGCAGCCTCTGTGAGCAGAAGCATGTTTCTCCTCATGTTTCACACTGTTCTATCAAGTCAGTGATCTCAATACAAACTCAAACATTTCTCATTAAATTCTCCCAAGGTCAAATGACCTGAGCTGCCCTCCGCTGTATGAAGCATAACCTCTGAGCAATAAGCCTTTCCTGTGTGTGTGTGTGTGTGTGTGTGTGTGTGTGTGTGTGCAGTGTTGGGGAGTAACTAGTTACATGTAACGGAATTACGTAATTTAATTACAAAAAAAGTAATTGTAATTAGTTACAGTTACTAAGAAAAAATGTGTAATTAAATTACAGTTACTTATGAAAATGTTAAAGATTACAAAGGGGGTTACATCTAATTGTTTTCACACACACACACACACACACACACACACACACACACACATGTTGGTTTTTGTGGTTTATGGGGACTCTCCATAGGCGTAATGGTTTTTATACTGAACAAACTGTGTGTGCTATTGCCCTACACCTACCCTACACCTAAACTTAGCCCTCACAGGAGACTGTGTGCATTTTCAGATTTTCAAAAAAACACCATTTAGTATGTTTTTTAAGCCTTTTGAATTACGGGGACATAGGCAGTGTCCTCATAAAACACCTTCATATTGTAATACCTCTGTCATACCCATGTCATTATACAAATTTGTGTCCTCATAAACCACATAAACCCGCACACACACACACACACACACACACTCCCACATACAGATTTAATTGAGTTATTTCATAAATTGTAGTGACTACTCTAAAATATGAAACACCAATGTTTCAGAAGTTTATAACATGCGTATCTGATAAATCTTATATTTCCTATATGGGTTTATGGAAATGCATTTTTTTTTTAGGATTAACTGTTTTTTTTTTAAGTCATTGTTAGATCCAGTGTTTCCTGTTATGGCTATGCAAAGCTTTGATTTCAAAAAACAGTATCATAGCTATTGACCTATTTCTTGTTATGATTTTAAATCTGTATTTATCCTCAGAATGATTTTAAAGTCAGTCTGATTTTGTGGTGGCTGTGCTTCAGATGTCCATCTTCCACAAGGTGGTCTGATTCATTAGGGTCTTCTTGAAATGGTCTCAGTGGTCATGTAAAACAACACCCTTTTTACCTTGTCAAAAACAGCTCTGTTCACAGCAACTCGTTTCGGTGCATATCTCTTTACATGCTAATGAGCTCTGCTGACCCCGCCCCTCTCTTCTGTGGAAGAGCAAAGGCGATTCGCAAATAATCATAAAAAATCTAAAGTGTGAGACTTATTTCTTCTGGAGGTGCAGCTGGATCATGAACAATGGGTTCAGATCCATCCTTGAGTTTTAACTTTTTAATAAAACCTGCCTTGAATTGTCCCTCATTCAGAAAGCAGTCTGGAGTAAAATGATTTGCACGGCCAGACATAAACAAATTAGTGAAAGTGAAGTAAAGTGACGTGTGGCCAGATATGGTGACCCATACTCGGAATTAGTGCTCTGCATTTAACCCATCCAAGTGCACACACACAGCAGTGAACCCTACACACACACACACACACACAGTGAACACACAGTGAACACACAGTGAACACACACCCGGAGCAGTGAGCAGCCATATTGCTGCGGCACCTGGGGAGCAGTTGGGGGTTTGGTGTCTTGCTCAAGGGTCTCACCTCAGTCGTGGTACTGAAGGTGGAAGAGAGCACTGGTTATTCACTCCAAAATCAAAATGGCTTGATAATTGAGACTGTTTAGGTTTTTGGTTGGAAAAAAAAAGGAGTGAATCTTTATTGTAGGGTGGTTGTGTCCACACACTGCTAAGACACATTTATATGCAAATGAAGATATTTTGCATCCAATGTCTCCTTTAAAATTAAATTATTATAATCTTAATTCAAGTGATGAAGGATTTCGAAAGTCTGACAGTAATCAGTGTTGAGTACTACTGTAAGGTTAACGCTGCCTTGAAAATGATTAACAGTTGAAAACATTAGAAATGTAGAAAAGTAATCAAAAAGTAATCAAATGTAATCAGTTACATTACTTTAATAAAGTAATTGAAAAGTTACACTACTTATTACATTTTAAGTAGGGTAACTTGTAATCTGTAACCTTTTACATTTCCAAAGTAACCTTCCCAACACTGTGTGTGTGTGTGTGTGTGTGTGTCGGATCTCTGTAGAGCAGGATGAGTACAGAGGATTGATCTGATTGCGGTGTAGCTGGTGGTTTGTGATGATAAAGCCAATAAAGTGCTCTCTTCCGTCTGTAGGATCGGACTCATATCAGATCAGCTCAGCTTTAATCCACACGACTTCAATGTAAAGCGTCCGCCCCGCGGCTCCGGCCCTCCGGTTCATCAACAAGTCCAGACTCGACTGCGCTCGCTGCTGGGGTGATTGTGCTCTTACATGGACCCCAGCAATCAATCATCTCCTGCAGAAATCTGCTGAAATCTGTATCTTCAATCTGTAAAAGAAATATTTGAAGGTTTTTGATGATTTCAAAAATTATTAAAATATTATAAAAATGATTTAACATTAAAATATTAATTTATATAAAATAAAGTATAACATATAAAGCAGTAACTATTAATGAAAGTACAATTATTATTAAATTAAATAAAACAATTATTATTAATTTAATTAATATAATATGCACATCTTTTGAATTTGACTGACACAAACCAAATAATACAAAACATCACAGAATTCATCAAACACATTGATAATGCTTATACGGATGGTTTTGCTGTTCTTTTCCCTCCAAAATGATGTCACTTCCTGGAAAATGATGATGTCAAGGAACTGACATTTGTTAGTTAGGTTTTACAAAATGCCTATAGGATGGGTACTGATCACAAATTAACACAATATTTACATGATTAGTTGATTAGATTAATGATTAGATTAAACAGATTGATCAAAACACCTAGAAAGAATGAATGAATTAATATATATATATATATATATATAATCTGAATTAAAAAAAATCTGAATATTTTGTTTTTAATATCCACTAAAGTTGTACAATGATTTAAAATTCACACCATGTTCACTTCATTGTGATAATGTAATAATAAAAAAACTTAATATAATTTTCATCTTTAAAAATATGTAGCCTAATAACATTTAATATAAAATCAATGAATATTTAAAAAATATAAATATGAATATATTATATTAAAGCATCTGATGGGGAAATGAAAATGACTGGGCTGATAGAGGGAGCGAGAGAGATTTGGTGTTGCTCTGCAGCACCTGTAACTGCTGCTGCTGGAGTCTCCTCACACTCCTCCATCTGTTTCTCTGCTGTATCTGTGAACTGAAGGGCCACACAACACTACAGACATCTGCCTGCAGCCACACAACGCTCTGGGCCGCATTCATACACGAGCTCAGAACCACACTGTGCTCCTGTCTATTCCTCGAGTGTGGATGATTTACAGCAGCATCCCTGCTCAAAACAAGCAGGTGCAGGTGTTACTAGCCTGGACAAGATGCTGGTCTTTGATGATGGTGTAAGACTTGGAAACCAGCTAAACCAGATTAAACCAGCTAAGACCAGCCTAAATTGAGAAAGATGTATTTTTAGATCAGGAATTATACATATTAAAATGTATCAATAAATTAAATAATGATATGTATAATAATAAATAATATGATAATAAATACAGCAATAAATATTCAATCAATAAATAATCATTATTCAGTGTGTGTAATAAACTTTTACTTTTTTTTTTTTTTTTAATTAATTACTTTTGTTTGCACAGGTAGTTTCTCAGGTAGCTTTGCAGGTAGGTTTCTTGAAGCATCTTGGAGACATTACCACAGTTCTTCTGGATTTAGTCTGTCTCAGTTTGTTCTGTTTCTTCATGTCATTCCAGACAGACTGATGATGATCAGATCAGATCTCTGTGTGGAGCACTGGCTGCTGTCAGACAAAAATCTCACTGGATTATTACAAGTAATGGTTTGGAAATGTAAACTGATATTTCTTACTGACACACTACAGCAAAAGAGAGAAATAACTGACTTAAAGCCATTTATTATCCGGCGAAAATATTAGTGTTCTAATAATTTCGGCCACCACTGTGTGTGTATATATATATATATATATATATATGTGTGTGTGTGTGTGTGTGTGTGTGTATCTCTATCATCTATCTATCTATCTATACTGTATTGAGTATGTATACTATGGTCTTATGATGGTTTTAAGAGTGGAAACCAGATTAGCTAAACATTATATATTTAATAAAAGTTATTAATGCTAAATAAAGTAATATACATAAATATTCAATTAATAGGTTTTATATCTTTTGCAAAATGTTTTAAATCTGTAAAAATTTTACTTAAAATTACTTTAGTCTTTTGATGGGTTAAAAGAGGTTGCAGGTACCAGGAAACCAGCTAAACCAGATTAAACCAGCAAACCAGACCAGCTTAATTGAGAAAAAATATGCATTGTAACAAAGCAATAATTACTACGTAATTATATTCTGTAGAATTTGTTGAAATCTGTAATGTGAATCTGTTAAATAAATATTTAAAGAATTTTAACAGACACTTAAATCGGAAAAATAAATTAATTCAGTATAAATTATTTACACAATTGACTTTTATGGTCTTATGATGGTTTAAGAGTGGTTTCAGGCACTGGGAAACTAGCTAAACCAGATTAAACCATATAAGACCAGCAAACCAGACCAGCTTAATTGAGCAAAAAATGTACATACATATCAGGAATTAAACAAAATTAATGTACTGTATCAAAGCAATATTAATAATAAAAATGTATTTCTATTCTGTAGAATTTGTTGAAATCTGTAACTTGAATCTGTTAAATATTTTAAGAATGTTAACTGTCAACAGACACCTAAAGAAAATAAATCTGTATTAATTATTTACACAATGGACCTTAATGGTCTTATGATGGTTCAAATGAGGTTTCAGGCACTGAAAAACCAATTAAACCAGCTAAAACCAGCTAAGACAAGCAAACCACACCACCTGACATGTATTCCTACATATATACAAGGAAACAATTATAATACTTCAAAATTAACAATGTTTTGTCACAAAATGAACTGCAATTCAGTAAATTCTCCTCCTGCCAATTCACTGTTCAACCCGTGAATCAAAAGGAGTCAGTTCATACGTTCTGAATCTTCTGTTCATCTTTAAATGCTCGTGTTGCTCACATACAGTATCTACACCAATGCTGTTTAATGCGATGGTTTTCCAGGCCGGAGCTGGAGTGAGAGAGTGAGCCAGGTCTCCATGTATCTGCTGTCAGTGTGACACAACTCATCAAACCGCTCTGGCCTTCAGGGTTTGTGGGTAAGATCTGTCACACACT
The DNA here is from genome assembly GCA_023376895.1 of Aspiorhynchus laticeps. Taxonomy (NCBI): domain Eukaryota; kingdom Metazoa; phylum Chordata; class Actinopteri; order Cypriniformes; family Cyprinidae; genus Aspiorhynchus; species Aspiorhynchus laticeps. The sequence continues at coordinate 117,813 of JALXFT010002092.1, read as the reverse complement.
CACAGTCGCTCGGAAAACTGAATTTAAACTACGGCCTGTCGGCTGGAATCACATTTCCAATCCGCTCAAATGAATTGTCATTCTCAGCATTACAGCGCAAAGCTTGGCCTGTGGTGAGACTCATAAATCGCGTCTTCAGTCGAGGAAGAAACGCTGCACTTGCCAGTCGCTCGCGTTTTAAATATCTGCCTCCATCGATCCGCCAGTTTAGACTTGAGCTTTTTCTGACTAAGACGGTCTATGGTGTGGAACGGACCGACTAATGCAACCTTTATTTCAAATGTTATGTTTTGGTGGAAAGCAATCTTGAATTAATTATGAAATGCTTGGTTTGTTATTTCCTCCAAAACACAATCACATCAGTTATGGCTTCCTGAGCACTGAGATGTTTGATGTGGTTTCCTCAAGTTTCATTCCACAAGCTTCGTTCAGCTCCGTAACATCTCCTACAGGCCTTAAACTCATAAACAGAGAAGAGAAGATTTTACTTTGGGTGATAACAATTCATTAATTTTACAAAATAGATTTGAAGTGGATCAAAACCTTTCATCAAAGTTGTCCTAAAACCTAAAACCAAAATGTGTTCTCGTCTTAGGACAACTTTGATTTTATGGTATATCAAGATATTGTTATTTTGCTGCAAATATTACATAGCCATATATAAATGTCTATTTTTGGAAAAGTCAGTAGTCCAGTGTAGTAAATCGAAGTGTAGTAAAAATAAAATAATAACATTTAAAAATTTAAAATAAAACAAAATAATGCCTAAAAAGATTTCCAGCATCCAGCGAAGCAAACTGAAGTGAAGTGGTTAAAATAAAATTAAAAGAAATAAAATAGTAAAATAAAATAAAATAAATAATTATAAAAGAATGATGAGAGCTTATAAAACATTTCCAGCCTCCAGTGAAGCAAACTGAAGTGGGGTTAAAATAACATAAAATAAATATGATATATCATTATTTTGCTGCAAATATAACCATATAGAAATCAAATTTCTGTTTAGTCCAGTACTTTAGTATAGCAAATCGAAGTGAGAATTTAATTTAATTTAATTTAATTTTTTTTTTTTGGGATAGTCCAGTATTCCAGAGTAGCAAATCAAAATGAGGTTAAAATAATAACATTTTAAAAATAAAATATACAATAAAAATATATAATAAAGTAAAATGCAAATGAATGAATGAATTAGTGCACGATGGTGCCTTAAAAAAGCAGTTTAACAAAAATACATAAACGAACCAATATAAAGAGTAGAAACTGTATTCAGTGCTAAAATGTCTTTTCATGCGCTGATTTTGAAAAGCAAAGACTCCTGGTAAAGAACATCTCATTAATTTACAGTCACAGAAAAACATTTAGAACTCCTTTGTATTTCCAAAAGTCTTAATTTGCTCTATATTTTAATCCAGGAGAAACTATTGAGATATTAAAGAGATCTCATTTGTGAATTTTCTTTCCTGTAACAGCATGATTGTTAGAGGAAGGTACCTCCTCACAGGAGAAGCGGCTCCTGCTCTTTCTTCTGGTGCTGCGTTTGAACCTGTGCATGTGTCTCTTGAGCCGGGCCTCGTCTGCTGCGCTCGCTGATAAACCAGCCTTTGATTCTGGCCTCACAGGTGAAGGAGTAACACCTGTTTGATCCGAGGGCCGCTGGTTTGAGATCCTCTCCTCCTCTCCTCCAGATGATGGGCCAGGACCTTATCAAAGCCTCAGAGCGTTTCTTCTTGAAAGGTCTGAGAAAGAAAGCCAGCGCTGCTCTGTGTGACCGTGCCTTAAAAGAGAAGATTCGTTTTTGAGATAATACAACAAAGGTTAGTTTTATCAAAATAAAATCACAGTAATGGTATCATGATGGGGATATTTTCTTCAAATATTACACAAACATATAGAAATGCCTGTTTTGGATATTCCAATGAAGTAAAGTGAAGTGAGGATATATAAATAGATAAATAATAATTATTATTATTATTAATGATATTATTATTATAGAAAAAAACTATTTTTGGGATATTTCTGTAGCGTAGTGAAGTAAAGTGAGGATGGATGGATGGATAGATAGATAATTATTTTTATTATTATTATTATAGAAAAGACTACTTTGGATATTTCTGTAGTCTAGTGAAGTAAAGTGAGAATGGATGGATAGATTATTATTATTATTGAAAATACTATTTTTGGATATTCATGTAGTCCAGTAAAGTGAGGATGGATGGATGACAGACGGATGGATGATAGACGAATGGATGGACGGATGGATAGACGGATGGATGGATGGATGGATAGCTATATTAGTTTTCTAAAATAATCAGTTCCACCAAAATCACAGTAACACTATATATTATATATATATATATATATATATATATATATATAAACATTAATAACCATACAGAAATGTATTGGATAGTCAAGTGAAGTGTACAGTGAAATAAAATGAAATAAAATAAATCCTCACATAAAGATATTTGTTTGATCAGCTTTGGTAACAGTTTTTAATGGTCGAGCTGCATCAGTCCATGAATGCATGCACATCACACATGCACATCACGGAGGATCTCACCTGGACCACCAACACCATGTCACTCTCCAAGAAGGCACAACAGCACCTACACTTTCTCCGCCGGCTGAAAAGAGCAAGTCTCCCTCCACCCATCCTCACCACATTCTACAGGGGCACCATTGAGAGTGTGCTGACCAGCTGCATCACTGTCTGGTACGGGAACTGCAGTGCTGCTGACCGCAAGACCCTCCAGCGGACAGTGAACACGGCTGCAAAGATCATCGGTGCCCCTCTCCCATCCATCCTGGACATTTTCCTTGCACGATGCTCCAGCAAAACCAACAGCATCGTGAAGGACCCCACCCACCCCTCCCACAGTCTCTTCCAGCTCCTACCATCAGGAAGACGGTACCGGAGCATCAGAGCCCGCTCCGCCAGACTGCTCAACAGCTTTTTCCCCCAGGCTGTGAGAGCCCTGAACTCAGATCACCCCGCCCCCCTCTGAAACCCCATGCAAACCCCTACCTCCTGAAACATGGACCACCCCCCCCCCTCTCCAAACACCCCCAACCTTACCACACCAAAGAAAAAACTGTGAACTTTTTTGTGCAATTCAAGTGTGCTACACACAGGTGAGTGGGCCTGTACAAACCACCTGTAGTAACACACTCTCCTCTATGCACTAGACACTTTTCCAAACACTGCTATGTGTACACAATCCCACAAAAGACTCAGCAATATATGTACGTTTACATGCTCATGCAGTACAAATCATCTTGTACTGTTCCCCAGCCAGCTGCTGACTCACAATGTTTCTCTCTGCACATGTACAGTATTATGTGAAGCATTCGTAAAGTTTGTATAGTTTGTATTTTTTTTATCTTTTATCTTTATTTGTATAGGGTAAACATTTATATATAGTATACTTAGTCAAAATCTGTCAGTAGGTTAGTTGTGTATAGGTTTATAGTGTTGTATGTCTGTATTTATGTAGCACCGTGGTCCTGCGAGGCACGACATCTCGTTCCCACTGTATGTCCCCACATGTAGCGGAATGACAATAAAGCTCAACTTGACTTGACTGGCTTTTGTATAGTCTCTGCATTAAACTGGCATGCAAGGTAGTATTTTACCATAAAAAAAACACATCAAGGTTTTATAAACGAGTTAGTGGAGTTGTAAACCACGGGTTCATCATTCCCATCAGGAGGAGAGACGACACGGCCCGTCCTTCCCAGACGCTCGCTGACAACCTGATGCGTAGTGCGCATTAAATCAGCGCGTGCAGCTTCCCAGCACAGGAGCGCAGGGCGCATGCAGAAGCGCGAGCGGCCTGACAGTGACGGATCAAGCAGCATATTCAAACAGACCGGTGACGCTGACAGACGGTGGAGGAGGACCGCGCGCGCCTCTGTCAGACTCTCCCAGCGGTGACCCGTCCGTCTGCCGCTGGAGTGCAGATGCTGGCGGAAACACGGCGTGACAGAGAGGCCATCAAAGCCTGACCGCTTCAGCATTCAGACGGATCTGAGCCTGAAAAACACAGCAGCAATGGTGATCTCATACATGCAATCTCTACATGCAATATTAGTGCATTGGCAGCAGCTAAAATGTAAGCATTTTATGCCTTTAGATATGTACAGGGTGCAGATGACCAAGTTGAAATGATAGAGAAACATCCAAGAAAAACAATTCAATTCAATTCAAATGGGAGTAATAAAAGTAAACAATTTTTCACTTTTTTATGGCTGAATATTATATTCTGATATTAACATATGTTTCACTCAGTTACTTAAGCAAATATTGTTAACTGCATTTAATTAAATGTTTGATGTCCTCATATATGTTTATTTCATTTTATATCAAATCAACCTGTGAATTTTATGAAATAATAATTCATAAATGTCTGTATGTCTCTAATCTAAAAAATACAAATAAATATTATGACTTATTTTCATAGATTATATCTTGAATATGTGTATTTTGTCTTATTGCACTTAACTTCTAAACAAGTTATAAAAGTAAAATATAAACAAGTTAAAACTTGTGCAGTGCAGTAGACAAATTGCACTTATATTTATGATATTATCTACAACAAGTATTACTTATGCATGCAGTCTGCTTCTTAACTAATATATAGCAAAAATAATATTCTTGTAGTATTTTTGTTTTGTTTTCCAGTCAAAACATCTAAAAATCCTTAAAAGAAGGTTAATGTACTTGAGAAGCACACTGCACGCATAAGTGTGTCAATAAGGCCAGAAATGCATACATGCATAAATGCAAAATGCAAACGACTGCACAATTACACACTGTGTTTTCAGTAATGCAAGAGCAAGTCATGTATGTTCAACAGGGGTATGCACACATTGAATGGGTCAGCAAGCATTTGCATACTTGCAAAAAAAGTATGTTTCTAGCCTAGATATACCATCTTAAATTCTTCACCAAGGCTGCTTGCTGGATATATAATCATTGGTGACAAATAATAGCCGTCACACATCTGTTTACACACATAGTGCCACATATTGCTGCATACATGCACCTGTGATATGAAACGTAGCTCTGCGACTGTTCGCGGTTAAATTAGCTGAACGTGAGGCGAGGAGGGTCACCGTCACAGCAGCGTGAACATTCAGCCCGAGGCCAGCCAGCCGTCGCCCCTCGAGACCACCAACGCAGCACCGTTCCTCATTTCCCAGAACCTGCTCCCGGATTGCAGGGGACGCGTGAGGACGCCTGAATGTTGGACGGGATTCCAGCCACCTCGGTTATCACCGACAGCATCAGCTTCACTCTTCGTGTAGGAGTCGAGTGGCGTCCACACGTTTGGACTGAGAGAGAAACACAAACAATGTTAGTCATAAGATACACTACAATGTCTGTGGGTGGAGTTTCACACTTCTAGCGCAACAAATGCACACTGTTAATTGGATTTTTAATGATATTTTACACTATTACTGCTGTTCAAATGAGCTCTGAAAAATATTCTTTACTATTCAAGATAAAAATATAGTATATAGAGTATCCGTACTCAGGTATAGATGTGTGTTGCTGCAGAGACACACAGCATGGCTTTGTTTGGAGCCATTTTTGTTAGAGAAACAGACAATATTGCCTCTACAACTGAAATCACTTATGTCTTATTGAATTTTGCCCTGACACAAAGAAAAGTCTGCCATCAGACCATGATAACCAAACTGTTCATATAATCACTCTAAATGTATGTGCTTGCTTGTCCTAGGAAGACTGCTTGCATATGCATATGTGTCTATGTATGTATGTATGTATGCATGTATATATATATATATATGTGTGTGTGTGTGTGTGTGTGTGTGTGTGTGTGTGTGTGTGTTTATGTGTTTATGACACAAATGTATAATGCATATTACAATTTGAATATACATGCATGTTAATTTTAATTTTTTTAAATATTGTGATAATTTATGTATTGTACAACAGTTTGTTCATATATTACTATGAGCTATAATGTGTTCAATAAATTAAGCAACAAATACATTTTAATTGTATTTTAATTATATTTTACACTCTTTCTGATATTAAGATGAGCTCCAAAATATTCTTTACTATATAAATGTTCAACTATACTCAAATATATACTCCAATCATAAAAAATCTATTAAAACAATCTAATAATAATAATGATGATGATTACAATGCATATTATTCAGAAAATTCTAAAAATATCAAAGATTCTATAAAGGAATCTATAAAGTTTAAATCTAAATGTATAAAGTTAATTAAAAGGCTAGAATTGGTTCATGACTGAATAGCTGAGTTTGATGAATGCTGTCAACACAACCAATTGTTCAGACTTTCTTCCCCTGTTTATCCTGTTTTATTCTGCTTTTGAAAACCCTGTTAGCAAAATATGAGGTTTGTATAGTTTAAAATCCTATAAAACAAATATCCTATAAAATATAATCCTTTGAAATAAAACTACAAAATGCTAAAAAATAAAATTCTATAAAATACATTTAAAATCAAAATCGATTTTAATGATTTTTAATGAGATTTTTAATGATATTTTACACTCTTACTTCTGTTGAAATGAGCTCCAAAAATATTCTTTACAATTGAGGACAAATGATCAAATATATACTGGAGTTTCTGTACTTTTGCTGTCTGTCTTTGCAAGTCAAGCAAGTCGATTCTTCTGTTGGCTTCCTTTCCCTGAGAGACAGACGGAGAGAAAGTGAGGCATGGAGTCACTGCTGGGCTGCATATGATTACACCAATCCAATAAAAGAGCTCATTGCTGTTCTGTGTGCAGCACATTAAAGTGCTCGATGCTAATGAACCTGAGTTTGGATATAGAAACCAGCAGCAGATACTTTCACACTACATGAGAAAAGCCATTCATGGTAGCAAATACAAGACGCTTTTCGTGTGGATATCACCTTTGCAACACAGTGCACCCCGAGTATATCTTATAACCGGCACTTTCCACAGAAAGAGCTCAAAAACTGCGATATTGAAGGTGCTTAACTTTCAGAAAATGTTCTTGGCCACCTCAGGAGGTCAAACTAAATATTATATGAGATTTTATATTTTCTATTCATTTTATATGAGAGTTGCTGTTTTTGAACCCTGTTACCAAAATATGGGACATTTCTCAACAGTTTAAAATCCAAAAAAAAAAAAAAATAGAACCCTATTTAATAAAATCATATAAAACAAAATAAATGTCTGTAAAATAAAATAAAATTCTATAAAATAATAATACTTCTAATTTGAGAAATTCTTAAAAAAAACAGATTTTATAAACTAATCTAAAAAGTTTAAATTAGAATTGATAAAATTAGAAAAATAATTTAAAAACTGTTAGAATTGGTACATGGTTGACACAGTATGCTGTCAACACTACAAATTAATCAGACATTATTTAAAATGTGTTGTTTCCTGTTTACCAACTCTGTTACCAAAATGTCTACATGTCTAAACAGTTTAAAATACTATAAAATAAAACAAAATCCTATAAAATATAATTCTATAAAAAAAAAAAATTCTAAAAAAATTGTTGTTTCCTATTTAGTTTTTCCAACCAAAGATACCGTTTAAAGTTACTAGAAAGTGATTAAATCTAAACTCATAAAATTAGAAAACTAATTTTTAAAAAGCCAGAATTGGTACATGGTTGAATAGTTGAGCTTGAGGAGTGCAATCAACACAAAAAAAACGTTCAGACATTATTTCAAATTTGTTACATATAATGTTAGCTCATAATTACTGTTCTCACTTCAAGTCTTGAAGTCTTTGTGTCTTTTTTCCTTAATGGGATGCCAATTTGTACCCTATTCATGGAAAGGTGACATCCACAGACAACATAAAAGTATCCTGACAGTAGTTTTCTGGTACCTTTTGTGTTTGAGGTTTGGTGCTTTGACTGTTTCTGAGACCTGGGTCTTGTTGTGAAGACGCCGAGGCAGATGAAGGTCATTGTGATGATGAAGGGCGGAGCTCCGCGCTGCCGGCGCATTAGGTGATGAGTTCGTCCAATTACAGTCGACTTCCCCGAGGGCCACTGCGCCGAGATACAAGATCATCACCTTGATCGTCAAGCACTGTAAAATCTATTCCATTCAGCCTCGTTCTTTATGTATCGTATGTCGAAGTCTCATTTAATGACCTTTCTCTTCATTATCAGACGCCGCTGCCATATGCTCATTAGCAGAATTACTCCTGTGGTTTAGATATTTTTACGATCAGCTAGTCTTTTACGGTCAGGATAAAACTGTGTTCGCTTCAGTAATGTGACATTTGCGATGAGGTAGAGTTTTTTTTTGAAAATCAGGACTGTAAGCAGACGTAGACTGGGTTTTTCAAGCGATGCTGTGAGTGACATTTATATCCTTTCTCCAGCAGCCTCTCAAGCAGTCGGCACGGTGAATATCTGTCCGGTACATGACAGCGAGGGGTCAGTCTTATTAGAGGGCCCCGGCTTTGAGACGCGGTGCTGGAGGAGGTCGTGTTCTCAGACGGCCGATCACACACTGTCACTTAACACCGGCCGTGTCGTGTCACAGCCTGTTTGTGTAACGCTCTCACCTCTCAATGAGATATGAAGAATGACAGCCGTTTGACGAGTGTCACCCGGGCAGAGCTTCACAAAGACACACAGAGAAAGAGAGAGAGAGAGAGAGAGAGAGACGGAGCGATAGAAAGTCACCCTGCTGAAAATACAGGCAGGTGTTTGCTGCCGGTCTAGATGGTTCCTTTAAGCTGATCAGCAGCAAAAATGAGCAGGTTAGTGGTTTATTTATGTATGACTTTCTTTCTTTGTGGAAAACTAAATAAAATGAAATTAAATGAAGATAGATAGATAGATAGATAGATAGATAGATAGATAGATAGATACATAGATAGATAGATAGATAGATAGATAGAAGACACTGACATATCTAAAGAGTTTAAAATCCTATATATATATATAAAAAATTAAATTAAATTCTAAAAAAAATCCAATTTTTTTGTAAAGGAATCTATGCAGATTAAATCTAAAAATAATTTATTTTTTTAATTAAATTAAAAATAGAGGAAAATTAATTAAAAAAGGTTAGAATTGGTACATGGTTGAATAGTTGAGCTTGATGTATTTTGTCAACACTATAAATTGTAAACAGATGGTTTACCCTAATCTAACTATCTGTAAACAGATGGTTAACCTAAAAACTACACTATCTATCTAACCAACCATCTATCTATCGATCCATCTCTTGTTTCTCCATACAATGAAAGTCAGGGTCTAATTTTATTTTGGACCTCACTGACCATGGTACCAAAATATTGATTTTTGAATCAATTGATGAATGCATTCAACACTACAAATTGTTCAGACAATATTCAAAAATGTTACATTTAATGTTAGACCATAATTAATGTTCTCAATTTAAATAACATTTACAGAATAAAGAGTCATACAGAATTGGAACAACACAAGGGTGACCATTTTTATTTTTGAGTAAACTATCCTTTTAAGATCTGTTTAAGATCCTGTTTATGTCTACTTACTGTCTCACTTTTCTGCAAACAAACTATCTATCTATCTATATACACACACACACAACTGTACGGCCTGTTCACTTCAAAATGTCATGTTCAGAGAGCAAAATGGGTTGTGAATACATTTGTGTGCTGACTGTAAAGCACTAAAAGGGATCATAAAAATATCTTAACCACAGGAGTAATGAGCATATGTAAACAGCATCTAATATTGAACATAAAGCTTATTAAATGAGACTTTGGAACATACGATACATAAAGAATACAAACAACCAGAGCAGATGGAGTGTGTACAGCACATTTTGGTAAATGTAGTAGGCTGTATGGGTATTTACTGGGAAAAAGATACAGTAAACTGTACACAGTGGCTGGATATCATCCTGAAATCTAATGTTACCTGAAGTCAGAGGTCAAACGCTGCCGTTTCTGGTTATGATTCTGTACTCGACCTCCCATACTGATGCTCTCTGTCATCCGTTCGCTCAGCAAAGCATGCTTTATTTGCTCAGATTTATTCGTTCTTTGATCGCTGTGTGCGATCAATATCCATTTAGGCTGTATAGCATCAATTTGTATAATGCACATTGCTTCTTTTTTGTAATTCTCCTCAAAATGAATCATGTGATGATGATTCTGAGGACGACCTGCAGAACAGGAAGGAGACTGTGAATGAAACGGAGGATGTGAGAAGAATGCATCATCTCCCAAATATAAAACTTCATTTAGAACCACAAATACTTCTCAAGGGTTGTGTTGGGTTATGCTCGTCATACGTGAATGATGTTGCACCACCCGTCAAGCAGATTTTTTTGTGCTTTGAAGGCAGTGCATGTCAACAAGTTATGCTGTCAGCGAACTCAAGATGCGATTGCATGTACTGTTGTGTATTTTTTTGAAAATCGTTCCATAAGCACTCGACTTACAAACGAGCTGGCAAGGCTTCTTCAGGACCTACAGTTTTGATGAAGCGTCAGGAAGCTTCTAACGCAGTGATTGACATGCTTTCCGGTGCAGCGCTGACTGACAGTGTCCTGGAGGAACCGGAGAGCGCACTCAAAGTTCTGCTGCGGCGCTGACCTGACACTGCAGTACGGCTCTGCCTTGAGTGACAGATGAAGAGATGATGGAGAGAGATCTGCGATGGATCAAAGACAACACCTGATGAAAGAGACACAGACAGCAGGAGACAACAGGAAACAGAAGGAGGGTGTGAGAGAGAAGACACAGGAAGAACGAACCAGTATGTGAGAGTGAATAGTAAGACTACTGCGTTTGTAAGCAGATACTAACCCTAACTATCTATCTGCACACAGGTGGTTTAACTGAAATCTTGTCTATCTATACATCCATATCTTTATCTTTCATTGTTTCTATCTACAAACATATGGTTTACCTGAAACTAACACTAACCAGTCAAACCAAAATGCTTATCGTTTGAAAAAAACAACAACCAAAATCCAAGTAACTAACACTAAATACACAACCAATCCAGAATGCTTATAGTTTGGAAAACTCTTTACAAACTGGACATACTGTGCCAACTGTTGCTAACTAAACTAACTAACTAACTAACACTAAATACCCAACCAATCCAGAATGCTTATTGTTTGGGAAAAGTCTCTGGGAACTGGACAGACTATACCAACTGTTACTAACTAAATTTACTAATCAACTAACTAATGGTTTACCTGAAACTAACACTAACCAACCAACCCAGAATGCTTATCATTTGGAAAACTCCCTTGGAACTGGACAGATTATGCCAACTCTTACTAACTAATGTAATTAGCCAACTAACCAATGGTTTACCTGAAACTAACACTAACCAACCAACCAGCCCAGAATGTTTATTGTTTGGAAACACTCTGGAAACTAGGATAGATGTGCCGGCTGTTATTAACTAAAATGTACTAACTATAAACAGATGGTTTATATGAAACTAACACTAAGCAAATATCTGTCTATTTATCTAGTTTATTATCCATCCATTCTATCTATCCACAAAAGGATGGTTTACCTGAAACTAACACTGACCAACCAACCCATAATTCTTACTGTTTGGAAAACTCTCTGCGAACTGGATAGGCTATGCCAACTATTACTAACTAAACTAACTAACTAACCAACCAACCAACAAACTGTTTACTTGAAATTAACACTAAATAACCAACCAATCCAGAATGCTTATCATTTGGAAAACTGTCTGGGAACTGGACTGACTGTGACAACTGTTACCAGCTAAACTAACAAACTAAAAAAAACATTCAACTAATTAACTGTTTACTTGAAACTAACACTAAATAAATAACCAACCAACCCAGAATGCTTATTGATAAGAAAACTCTGGACAGACATTGCCAGCTGTTAAGTAACTATACAGATGGTTTTCTTGAAACTAACACTAACTAACAACTATCTGTCTGTATGCCTATATGTTTATCTATCTGCAAACAGATGGTTTACATAAAAGTAACCATATCTATCTATCTATCTATCTATCTATCTATCTATCTATCTATCTATCTGTCTATCTGTCTCAGATTTCCCAGTTCAACCCAGATCTGGTTTGTGCTGATGGCCAGGTGTTGTTCTGGTTCTTTTAGAAATGCTGTGTCATGATAACTCACCTCTGGTGTTCTCTGCGCTTCTCCATTAGATGAATTAATGCGCTCGAGTCACCTGGTAAAGCCTTTCTCACTCGGACGGCCATAATTCGAGTGTCTTGGGTTTAATACCCTTCCAGCCGCCCCAGGCTGCGGCACCAGACCATATCATCCACTCCACCTAAAAGTCACTCCAGAGGCCAAAGGCCTCATTTACAGAAATTAAGCAAATTAGCCAGAGGTGTTAGTTAATGTTCTTCCTCTTAGAGCAGCGGCGAGGCTGGAGCACATTAAAGCGGAGCAGTGTGAATGGACTCGGCTCTGCTGGGGGGGCTGGTTGGCGGCCGCTGCGGATGGTTTTGAAGTAAGAGACACAGAGAGCAACGTGAAAGAGATTTGTAATGAGCACAACGCTTCCTCAGCATGCCATGTTTGCCCAGAGCCATGAAGCTAATCGTGTCTGGAGCATTCACCAGTGTGATGGGTTTAGAGAACATGCAATACACAATAAAACCCCAGCGCCGCTCTCATTTACTTCACACTCATATTCATAAGAACAGCCTTCTTTCCTCTAAATATTTAACTTGTACTGTCGTCTCGCTTGTCCTATTTAAGGTCTCAGTCTCTCTGTTTTGCATTATTCTTCCATGCATGTCAGCAAGTCATCTACTGTATTAAAGAAACAAACATTAGGTTGCTCTTTCATACCTCAGGAGACCTAATGAAGATCAGTCACAGTTTCCCAGACGTTTCACTTTCATTTCTTATAAAAACAAACAAAAAGAGTTAATTGTAGACATTCAGCAGCTCAGTTCATTTGCTCTTGCAATAATCTGATGATAAATGTTTGAGTTCATATTGAGATTTTGCACTGCAGACTTGGGAGACAGTGCTGAGATCTCTTAAAAACTACAGAGGAGATGTATGTAGCGTTCTTCTCCATGAGAAACATCTGATCTATGCAAAAGTCTCAATTTGTTCTCTATTTATTCTAATTTCTGTTTAGGAGAAACTACTGAGATGTCAAAAAAGATCTCATTTGTAATTTGTATTTATTTATTATTCTTTTGTGTTATTTTAGTGTCATCAAGATACTATTTTAGTTTTTATTCATATTTTAAATTAGTTTTTATTTTTATATTGTATTTTTTAATTTTTCATTTTATTTAAAGTTTTAATAATTTAGTTGTTATTTTCATTATTATTTTTTAAATTTCTATTTTAAATTCATTTGTATTTAAAACTTAAAGTTAAACTAAATTAAAATAGGAAATGCTTAAATAAAAGTTTTGTATTTTTTACTTAAGTTTTTATTATTAGATTTTTTTTATTTAATTTCGGTTAACTTTTATTATTTTATTAATGATTTTTTTTTATTACTTTAGTTTTGATTAACTACCATAACCCTGGTGGACAATGTAATTTTTAAAGCATTTGTTCGACTGCAGTATGTTGTTTTCTAAATATTTTTTTTCTGTTGGATTTTAAAGCTACATTCAGCAAAGGTTTTCACAACAGTTATGATTTATAATGTACACTTAAGATGTTTATCAGATGTTTGTACACAAATAAGTCAAATAAAAGCTGATGAGTTCTGTCAGATGTGTCTGAACCGTGTACCTGTGTTTGTGAGATGTTTTTTGACGCCATATAATCCAACCTGTAGGTGCTGAAGCACATCTGCTCATGCCTCAAATTCACATTCTGTAAAAATCCTTCAGCACAAGAACAAAAATGCTTAGATATGAAAGGAAATGTGCAGGATGAATATCTAAGGACCTCTATGTTGGCCATATCACAGCTGGAAAGCATTCATTTACATTGCTTTTATCCAAAGTGACTTACATGCCTTTGTTTCCTGGGAATTGAACCCATGACCCTGGAGTTGCTAGTGCAACAGTTTCTCCAGGAACTCAAACTCTGAACATGCATGCAAATGTTCATATTGCAATCAATGCGCTGAGCAAGCATTCATGTTGCATGTTTCTGCTGATACCAAACTATCTTAGGAATTATCTGAAGCATTTGCTGCTGAGAGCATTAAACAATCAACATCTAGGAACCAATATATTTATAAATACTAAAAAATATATATAATAATATACAGGTGCATCTCAAATTAGAATGTCATGAAAAAGTTAATTTTTTCTTGTAAGTTATTTCAAAAAGTGAAACTTTCATATATTTTAGATTCATTACATGTAAAGTAAAACATTTCAAACGTTTTATTGTTTTAATTTTGATGATTAGAGCTTACAGCTCATGAAAGTCAAAAATCAGTATCTCAAAATATTAGAATATTTACATTTGAGTTTCAATTAATGGCCATCCATACAGTATAAATTCTGGGTATCTCTTGTTCTTTGAAACCACAATAATGGAGAAGACTGCTGAGTTGGCAATGATCCAGAAGACGAACATTGACGCCCTCCACAAAGAGGGTAAGTCACAGAGGGTCATTACTGAAAGGTGTGGCTGTTTACAGAGTGCTGTATCAAAGCATATTGAATGCAAAGTTGACTGGAAGGAAGAATTTGGGTAGGAAAAGGTGCACAAGCAACAGGGATGACCGCAAGCTTGAGAATACTGTCAAGCAAAGCTGATTCAAACACTTGGGAGAGCTTCACAAGGAGTGGACTGAAGCTGGAGTCAGTGCATCAAGAGTCACCACGCTCAGACGTCTTCAGGAAAAGGGCTACCAAGCCACTTCTGAACCAGAGACAACGTCAGAAGATCTTACCTGGGCTGTGGAGAAAAATAACTGGACTGTTGCTCAGTGGTCCAAAGTCCTATTTTCAGATGAAAGTAAATTTTGCATTTCATTTGGAAATCAAGGTCCCAGAGTCTGGAGGAAGAGTGGAGAGGCACAGAATCCATGTTGCTTGAAGTCCAGTGTGAAGTTTCCACAGTCAGTGATGATTTGGGCTGCCATGTCATCTGCTGGTGTTGGTCCACTGTGTTTTCTGAGTCCACAGTCAACGCAGCCATCTACCAGGAAATTTTAGAGCACTTCATGCTTCCTTCTGCTGACAAGCTTTATGGAGATGCTGATTTCATTTTCCAGCAGGACTTGGCACCTGCCCACACTGCCAAAGGTACCAAAAGCTGGTTCAATGACCATGGTGTTACTGTGCTTGATTGGCCAGCAAACTCGCCTGACCTGAACCCCATAGAGAATCTATGGGTATTGTCAAGAGGAAGATGAGAGATACCAGACCCAACAATGCAGATGAGCTGAAGGCCACTATCAAAGAAACCTGGGCTTCCATACCACCTCAGCAGTGCCACAAACTGATCACCTCCATGCCACGCCGAATTGAGGCAGTAATTAAAGCAAAAGGAGCCCCTACCAAGTATTGAGTACATATACAGTAAATGAACATACTTTCCAGAAGGCCAACAATTCACTAAAAATGTTTTTTTTATTGGTCTTATGAAGTATTCTAATTTGTTGAGATAGTAAATTGGTGGGTTTTTGTTAAATGTGAGCCTAAATCATCACAATTAAAATAACCAAAGACTTAAACTACTTCAGTCTGTGTGCATTGAATTTATTTAATACACAAGTTTCACAATTTGAGTTGAATTACTGAAATAAATGAACTTTTCCACGACATTCTAATTTATTGAGATGCACCTGTATATATATATAAATAAATGTTGTTGTTGTTGTTTTTTTGTATGATAACATTTTGTGTGTGTGTGTGTGTGTGTGTGTGTGTATATATATATATATATTTTAAGGGAACTATAAAATGTAAACAATACAACAATAACACAAATGTGTATACATACATATATAAAACAACAAAAATAATATAAAATACTAAATAAATCAATAATAAAAAGGACAAAAAAACAATGAAATTGTTAAAACTTTAAATAAAATTAAAAATTAAAACAGAAATGTAAAATAAGACAACACAATAACACAAAATAAAAAATTACCAAAAATAATATTAAATAAAACTAAATATACAATAAAAGTAAATATACCATTTTATATCTAAATATGTGATTTTATATAATTTGTTAGATAAGACAACAAAAAATTAAAAATGCTAATTAAGATATTAAACAGAACAATATTGAAAATGACAAAAACACAACAAAATTATTAAAACTTTAAAATTAAAAATTAAAACAGAAAATATTAAAATAAAACCTAATTTAAAAATCTTAATAAAAAATATTACAGAGTTTCAAAATACTAAAATAAAATAAAACAAACTTAAATAACACTGTTCTCAACATGAAATTCTAAGAACATAATAAATAATGTTATTTTTATATATGGAAACTACAAGACGTGTTTGTTGGCAACAGGTCGTGTAGACAGAAGTCAGCCTGTCTAATGAAGCACAGAATATTCATCAGCTGAAACACTCAACTGATCATCCCAGACATTTCCCCTTAAAGAAAAATGGCCTCTCTACTTCAACAAATTGATTTTTTTTTCCATTTTGCTTTTGCTATGGCTAATACATCTAATTGTAAAAGCCAGTGGACCTTAAAAAGGTTTCTCCGGTATGAAAGTGTGTCTGCGGCAGAGGACGAGGAGACAACCAATAACTACAGTCCTAATAGCACATCTGTGTGTATTCTGATGGACGAGCACTACGGCACGCAACACGCTGTAATGGCTTTACATCAAATGTGTTGGCACGGCTCTAAATGGACTTTACTTGAATTTACTGTCTAGTAATGCAGTGTGCAGATATTGACCCGCGGCTCACCGTGTAGCACAGGTAGTGAGGACTACAGAGTGAGTGAGGGATGAACACATGCAGAAGGGCTTAGGTTATCCTAAAAGCATCAGGTATCAGGAAAAAAATCCAATAGATCAGATGTTCTCAACTGGTGGCTCACAGGTCTGTTCTGATCAGGACAGCTGCAATAAATAAAAATTAAAATAAAATAACATTTTAAATCTACATTAAACAGAACATAGTAGCTTGCAGACGAAATGTTAATAATGCATATTTTTCTATTTTGGTCTATGCAGTTTATGGCAATATTAACATACTTGCAATGTCAATTCAATGTTCCAAGGTCATTTTATTGAATTTTTTTTTTTTTTTTGGATGATAAATATTTGTATATAATATGGAAAATGTATAAATACACACATTTAAATACATATATATTTTGGTACTGTGTTGCTCAAAGTGCTTGCCAGTTCAAATATACATTAAAGTAGAAAAGTGTTTCAGGCCTGCTTTACTAAACCCTTGATACATTAGCGCATGCACAGTATTGAATATTCTATAAATCAATACAGTTTTTTTGGTGCAGATGGTGCAGCTCTTTGAATCTATATTTTAAATCATTTCAAGGCTAATCACATTTGTGATTTTTGCCTGGCAGATGACAAAACAGGCAAAAAAAAAACAGATTATTTTTGTCTGGTAAATGGCAAAATATAACAATAAACAACAGTAATAATGAGGCAGTTACTCTTAAGCAATCACATTTTTTATTTGACGATAGTAAGGCAGACGATAAAACAAGTTTGATCGCTTTTAAAAAGAAATTCCTTCAAATACTGATTTCTACAGCTGCAAAATACATTATTTACTTTCATAAACGTGCATTACACACGTGTTGACAGATATAGATTCCCCTAAAAAAGAGCAGGGATAATTCATAATAATTTTCCTTTGCAGCTGATTAATTCTTGGCAAGCATTTCAGAGCGAAGCCCGTTCCGGAGTCCTGCGTGTCGCGAGCGCCCGACTCGCCTTTTCATATTTCATGAGCGCAGGAAAGGCGCGCGACAGTTTTCCCCATTGTGATGGTGATTTCCCCTTTTCTCTTTAATCCTGACAAACCAGATTATGAATGCTGCGCTCCTCTCCGCTAGAAAACGGGAATTTAAATACGATTCACGATGCCGTTTCTCCCTCGTCTCCCTGAAGGAGCAGCAGGTTTTTTCACGAATTAATTAGCCGAATTTGTATGAAAATAGGTTTGGCGTGACATCTGGTCTGGTTGTAAGTGCTAAGTGCTAATGAGGCCTATTCAGAAGATTTGCATCTGTTGACTGCGTCTGGCAGAGCCGTGGTTCCTGTGACCCAGTGTCCTCTCTCTAAGGAGACACGAGACCTCCTGACAAGGACTTGAGTTAAGCTCCTCTTCACTTTCTGAGGCGAATGAATCATTAAAATCATTAAGCAGAAGTATGCGGATATTTCGCATAACAATCAGCAGATATCGAAACGCCGACCATACCGAGCGGTGAATTGAAGCCTGACTGTTGATTAAACTTCCTGCTCTTAATCTTGAAGAAATAATTCAACAAAATGAACATTTTGTAATCATTTACTCACCCTCGTGTCATTCCGTCTCGGTATTATTTTCTTTCTTCTGTGAAACACAAAATGAGATGTCAGGCTGAATGTCTGAACAGCTTTTTCTATATAATTAAAGTGGATGGTGCCTTATACTGCTAAACTCTAAAAAGAACAAAAAATCAGCCATATATATATACACACACACACACACACTCGGGCATACATATATGTATTATTTATTATGTATTATTTTTTATGATTTATTATTTATATTATGAATTATAATATTATTACTCACCCTCCTTGTTTAGTTGACAGTTTATGGTAGCCATTAACTCCCACAGTACTTTTTTCCATACTATGGAAGTCAATGGCTACCGTCAACTGTTTGGCTACCAATATTCTTCAAAATATCTTCTTTTGTGCCCAACAGAAGGTTTGGAATAACTTGAGGGTTAGTAAATGATGACAGACTTTTCATTTTTGGGTGAATTATCCCTTTAATTTAATCAAAAAACATATGTACACATAACTCAGTATGGTGATTCTGGGATCTGTTGCATTGTACTGTTGTATCGCATTAAAAAAGGGATGTTCATGACTGAGCGGTTACTGTGAACTCCAGGAAACCCCAGAGGTGTGATGACGCCTCAGAGAACCTCAACCTACCCTCATTTCAGTGGATTAACCAGTTTAAGACATCTGACTGCAGCTTAACCAGCTGAAAACACTGACCTTACGACCTCACCCACGCACTTTCATTCAGGTGGTATGAGCACAGCTCTCACATCGCAGTATAGCTCATTTTTACAGTGATTAGCTAAAGTTCACCGGTACATGGCAGATTTCTACAAAACATCATGTTTCTGTAAGCTTTTGTGTTTGTTGAACAAAAGCTGAAGAATTGAGCTGAGAAACGGCAGCACATACTGGGACATAAATAGATGGCGTGCATGTCCTTATTCAAGGTGAGCGGCACAGAGTGGAATCTGTAGAGTTAACTCAGCATTTTCACCCACAGAATCATTTATCAAGGAGAAAAGACACTCCACAGCGCTCCGTATGTAAACGCTCGTCAGCATGACCCACGCACCAGCGCTCCGGGAGATTTACAGATCTGGATTAGGATGTTATTATTGTTGCTGTTCGGATACAGTTGTTTGTGCAACGACTACAAACAAACTTCACTACTTACACACAAAAACACACAGCACTTAGCTGGTTGGCCTGTTGAATTCTCAGCCTGAAACCCTCCTAAACCACCAAACCAGACCAGCAAACCACCCATAGGATGTTTTTGTTTTGAACCACTCACAACATCTAACTATCCTGGCACCACAAGACTTGTGACGGGCAGTTTTGAATTACCAATAATCAACTACTAAGCAAAAACCCAGAAAAAAAAAATCCCTAAAAGCCCCAAAAAATGCTTTAGCAACTGCACAGCAACACCCTAGCAACTGCAAAACCAACTGGACACCAACACCCTAGCAACTGTACAGCACCTCCCTGGCAATGTTCCACAAGTCCTTAACATGAGTTCTATACATGCAATGACTAAGACATGTTTGTGAACTCTTTTGACTGGATCTAGAAACTACTAAGAACACAACATAGCAACACCCTAGCAACCAATCACATGCATCCTGGCACCACACACACACAAAATTGAGATTGAAGCTATTTTCAAGTGGGCCAGTAAGCAACTACCTAGCAACCACCCAAAAGATATTAGCAATGCCTTAACACCACCTAAAACACCCCATATACAACTAATAAATACCCAAGCAAATACAAAGAAAGCCCTAGCAACTGCACAACAACATCCTGGCAACCTTCCACAACACCCTAGCAAAACCATGGCAACTACCTAGCAACCACCCAGAAGACACTAGCAACGCCTTAACAACACCTAAAATCCCTAGAAACAGCTAAGAAACGCCCTAGTAAACATCCAGAAAGCCCTAGCAACTGCCAAGCAACACCCTGGCAACGTTCCACAACACTTTAACAAAACCATCGCAACTACCTAGTAAGCAACTACCTAGCAACCAGCCAGAAGACACTAGCAACGCCTTAACAACACCTAAAACACCCTTTATACAACTAAGAAATAGCCTAAGCCCCTAGCAAATGCAAGGCAACACCCTGGCAATCTTCCACAACACCCAACAAAACCATTCAGTGCATCCTAGCAACTACCTCATAGCAACGACTTAATGACCACTCACAAGCATCCTAGCAACACACACACACACACACACACAAAATAAAACTTGAGATTGGCTGTTTTGAATTGGGCCAGTAAGCAACTACATTGCAACCACCCAAAAGACACTAGCAACGCCTTAACAACACCTAAAACACCCTATATACAACTAAGAAATACCATGGTAAATACCCAGAAAGCCCTAGCAACTGCAAGGCAACACCCTGGCAACTGTCCACAACACCCAACAAGTGCATGCTAGCAACTACTCAGAACACCTCATAGCAATGCCCTTGCAACCACTCACAAGCATCCTGGCAACGCACACAAAAACTGAGATTGTCTGTTTTGAACTGGGCCAATAAGCAATTACCTATCAACCTCAAAGAAGACCCTGGCAATGGCCTAGCGACCACTCACAAGCATCCTGGCAACGCACACAAAAACTGAGATTGTCTGTTTTGAACTGGGCCAATAAGCAATTACCTATCAACCTCAAATAAGACCCTGGCAATGGCCTAGCGACCACTCACAAGCATCCTGGCAACACACAAAAACTTGAGATTGGCGGTTTTGAATTGGGCCTGTAAACAACTACATAGCAACCACCCATAAGACCCTAGCAACACCCAAACAACCTTACACTGAAAAATAAAACTTGTAAGATTTACTTGATAAAATCCTCGAAACAATTTGCACTAACACATTTTAAGTAAATTTGACCTGTTATTGTTGAATAAAATTACATAAAAAACAATAAGTGAGATTTACTAAATTTTTATTTGGCAAGTTTTTGCACACATATATTTTAAGTAAAATGTAAGTATTGAATTAAGTAAAATCTACTTAATTAACTAAGTTAGGTAAAATTAGTAGAGGAAATAAGTAAATTTAACATGGCCAGTTAGAGTTTGATGAGTAATTTTTACTTAATTATTTTAATTTAGATCTGCAATACTTAAGTACATTTCACTCAGTCATGGCTTCTAAAATTTACTCAATCGATGTAGCACTGGGAAACAACCATGCTATTAAAGCATGTGATTCACTTACAATCATGTAAGTAAACAAGTAGACAGCTTGTTATCCTTTTAAGATAATATGTCCGCTCAATAGAATTATTACCCAAATGAACACAGAGACCTCAATACTTGGTACACCATACACAATGATGGTGACAATCAGTGGATAGTGTTAGTGAGTATGAATGGGTAATTTTGAGTAGAAAATCAAGTCCAGATGTCACAAAACAGCATGTTACTAAGCCTAACAACAAAAGCAACCATAAAACGGTGTAAATATAACTCAAAAACAGTGACAAATTTAACCCTTTTAATTATTCATGCCCCAGTGCATGATGGGAAAAACGGGATCATAACTTTGATATTTACTTAAAGAATCCTTGTAAACATAAACAATTCCAAGTAAAATATACTTATAAGTTCAAACTTTAATTTCTACAAGCTTAAATTGAGTACTAATATAGAATTTACTTTTTTTTTTTTTAATTCTTGCCTGAACTAAATTATTTAATGTAGAAATTACATTTGCTTTTATGTAGTATTTACTTCACCAAAAAATCATTTTTATCAGTGTACAGAAGACCCTAGCAATGCCCTAACAACCACCCAGAAAACACTAGCAAGCGCTTAGCAGCATGTTTCGAGGTTTCTTTTATTTAACCCTCATATAGGGATGCTGATCTCTCTCTCTTCACTACAATAGAACTGATTTACACACTCCCTGCTGCTGAGATCATGGAAGCTTTGTGCTGTAATCTACGTGAAACACAGAGGAACACACACACACACACACACACACACACACACACACACAGTGTGAGGCGCCCTGTGTCAGATAATAAACCCGTGCCCTGCGGCCTTACTGAATTCAGCCTCATCTCTCTGTCTCTCACAATAGCTGTATATATCTCTATATGTGTGTGTGTGTGTGTGTGTGTAAAAGACACCATAATCATGGAAAAATATTGCATACAGATCAACTTATAATAGCTCAAAAAGATCAGCTGAAATGCATACACGAAGAGACATTGATCTTAGTTTTCTCAAAATATGAAATATGTAGTATCTTAAAGGAACATTTTACCCCAAAAATACAAAGTCGGTCATTTTTTTACTCACCCTCACATCTTTCCAAACCCATACACTGTGAACTATTTGGAGAAAGTAACGAATATTCAATCAATCAATAATCATCCAATAACTCATATGGCCTTTGTGCAATGTTACTTTAGTATCATTGAAATAATATTATAGTTTTATTAAAGGAATAGTTCACCCCAAAATGAAAATTTGCTGAAAATGTACATACCTTCAGGTCATACAAGATGTAGATGAGTTTGTTTCTTCATCGAAACAGATTTGGAGGAATTTACCATTACATCACTTGTTTACCAATGGATCCTCAGCAGTGAATGGGTGCCGTCAGAATGAGAGTCCAAACAGCTGATAAAAATGTCACAATAATACACAAAAATGCACAGATCAAGCGCAGTTTGCAAGCCAAAACAGCCCTAAACAAATTGTGTGTGTGTATTTTGATGTGAGAGGAAAACGGGACTTTTTCACTGGAAGAAGCATTATAATGGATTATGGATTTATCGATGGTTTAAACGTTTTAATGATGGATTTGTTTCTTACAAACATGCAGCCTTTGGCTTCACAAGATGTTAATTGATGGACTGGAGTGGTGTGGATTACTTGTGAATTTTTGTAATGTTTTTATCAGAATGTTTGGACTCTCATTCTGACGGCACCCATTCACTGCAGAGCATCCATTTTAGTTACACTGCAAAAAATGCTTTTCTTACTTAGATTTTTGTCTTGTTTCCAGCCAAAATATCTAAAAATTCTTAAATCAAGAAGGATTTTCTAGACAAGTAAAAATTATTGTCTAAAATTAATTACATCAAACTAAATGAAAATGAAAAAATGTTGCCTTGGCAACTAGCTGAAATAAAATAAGTTTTTGTATGTTTTATTTCAGTTAATGTTTATTTTATTTCAAGTATCAAAAATGCTTTTATATGGTTTTAGTGTTAGCTGTAGTTTAATAAGCCTGGCTTTTTGACATCACGTTTTTGGAACAGCATGCACTGATGAATCGTTCATAAAAAGATCACTGTGCATTCAGAAAGTAAACAGAATCTCATTTTTTGCTGTTAATTCATGGTCATGATTGCATTAGACTGTTTTCTAGCAGGTGTGTGTTCTGTCAGCTTCCATTCCGCTGCTTGTTGTTGTTGAACGGTGAGTGGAGCTGCATGTTTATCCTCCCTCGAGGACCCTCGCTGTTCTCAGTCTGTGGCCTAGATACAGATGGGCGGTGTGGATTCTTACTCCACCGCCTCGGTCCTCTCGCCGGGCTCTCCGGTCGTCCTCACACTCGCTCTCCGCTGGTTTAAGTCGTTAGCACGTTATTCACCCTCCACCTGACAGCAGCAACAGAGTCTGTCTGCTCGCAGTCACATGCCGCTGTTCACAGCCAGTGGCCTCCACAGGCCGCCTCCATTCACTCCACATGTGTTAAACGCAACAGGGCTGCACGTTCACACGTTATCCTGCTGACTGACAAACGAGGAGGAGAGAGAAGACGGCATCGAACGACCACGTGTGAGGAGAGAAAAGAAGGGAACGGAGGGGGGGGGGGGGGAACAGAGGGACAGAAAACAAACAGGGAGGTATAAGGACTCTAGAAATAAACAAACAAATAAATAAATAAAAAATCCTAATTATAAAGGTACTAAATAAAATGACATTTCTTTCATTTAAATTAGTTAATAAAAATTATAAATTATTTGATCAGAAAAACAATTTGAGTGAAAAGATGCCTCCTGCTCACCAAGGCTGCATTTATTTGATCAAAAATACAGTAAAAACTGTAATAATGTGAAATATTATTTTAATTTAAAATAACTGTTTTCTATTTTAAACCGTAATTTATTTCTGTGATACGCAACTGAATTTTCAGCATCATTACTCCAGTCTTCAGAGTCACATGATCTTCAGAAATCATTCTAATATACTGATTTGCTGCTCAAGAAACATTTATGATTATCATCAGTGTTGAAAACAGTTGTGCTGCTTCATATTTTTGTGTAAACCTTTTTTCAGGATTTTTTGATGAACAAAGTTCAAAAGAACAGCATTTATTTGCAATAGAAATCTTCCGTAACATTATAAATGTCTTCACTGTCACTTTTGACCAATTTAATGCATCCTTGGTGAATAAACGTAATGTTTCTTTAAAAAATAAAAATCCTACTGATCTGAAACTTGAGTGATTAAACTATTTCAAAGTCTAAATGGAAAAAACACCAAATTTTCCATGTGGTCTCAGACTTTTGGATCCCACAGTAAATGAACTATATAACAGCAGGCAAGAGCAGCGTTCGGCCGGCATCTGTCCCCGGCTGTTTTATAGTCCCAGTCCATCCCTGGAAAGAATAAAGAGAAAGAAAATGAAAAATGAAAACCTGGAGAACAGAGCTCAGCGCGCACCCACACACAGCTGGATAAACAGATCAACAAAACGCTGATGCAACACGTTCTGCCTCTTTCCGCACGGCCCTTCTCATCTGGTTATTAAGGTCATGCTTGTTTTTTATAATTCTTTTTTGGTTGGAGGAGGAGTGAAACCTCAAGTTTCAGGCGCAAAACTAATTAGCCATTGCCTCTAACGAGCGCCGTGGCGGTACGAGTGGGAGAGCGCGCGATCACGCCACTGGATTGGATGCGGGGCGGCAGCTGATTGGTCCTTCGGGTTTAATATGCGTGTGTCGGTTGCTGGCGACGGGGGAGTATCCAGATGGATCCAGGTGTTGGCAGCTTTCACTGGCGGTCCGTCGGGATTGGACGATCTGGTGGTCACGTGACCTCCAGCCTGAACAACTTGTGTTTGTGTTAAAAATGTGCAGTAACAGGCATCTGAGGGCTTAGTCATGCTGCGCTGCTTCTGACGTGGCTCTTACTTTATCCCTGGTGCGCGGCATGCATACAAACACACGCTCACCGGCTGCCAGACGCTCCATCTGAAACTTCCTGAGAACAGATCCACACTGATGTACTACATTACTGCAAGGCCTGATGAATAAATGGGATATGTTGACATCTGTTTAGATTTATTAGAGACACAACCGACTGTGTTTACTCCACAGATACACATTAGGGAAGGGGTGGCCTAATGGTTAGAGAGTCGGACTCGTAATCCAAAGGTCGTGGGTTCGAATCTCGGGTCCGGCAGGGATTGTTGGTGGGGGGAGTAAATAACCAGCGCTCTCTCCTCCTTCAATACCACGACTGAGGTGTCCTTGAGCAAGCCACCGAACCCCCAACTGCTCCCCGGGCGCTGTAACATGTGCCCACTGCTCCGGGTGTGTGTTCACTTAGGATGGGTTAAATGCAGAGAATACATTTCACTGCTGGTTATATACTCTCTATATAATCGTGCATGTGACAAATATTCTATTCATTAAGTTATCATTAGTTAGCTTTTCAAGTATTAGTCTGCACAAAGGTTTAATGCCGTTTTGTATGCAAAAAATTTTTTTTAGACAAAATTTAAGTCAATGAAACTGCTGCAGCACTCAAATGTTAAAACGGATGAAAAAAAGTGCATCTTGGGTTTGTAGACAAATGGCAAATCCAGATATAAAGACTTTGGAGATATACACATAAAAATAAATAAATTAATTAAGGGGGAAGAGCAATACAAAAATCAATTCAGGACTAATTTTAATTTTAATTAATAATTTAATTTATTTATTTCAGCAAGTCATTTATTTATTTTTCTTTTCCTATTACTGCATTTTTTTTTTTTTTGCAGGTTTGGTCCTCCATAAGTTAGTAAAAACAAATGTATTTATTTTAATTATTTGAATTAATTCAAATATATGATATTAATAAATAAATGTAAACAAATATATAATAAATAAATATACAATTATTAACAATTGTATTTTAAATAATATAAAATATTAATAATAATAAATGCAGCCTTATACAGTGTACAGTGACACTCATCATGAACAATTCATTACTGCACACAGAATGTTTGTCTTCATAATCTTTCATGTAATGTAATAGCCTGCTTCGCCTTTGAAATGACTTTCTTTTTCAGCTGACATCACAAATCCCTCTGTTCAGTCCCTCACCTTCAGTTTTCACAATCCATTTGATTCCTGATGCATGAAGTCAACTCTACATATTTCACTCTGAAACACGCCACGTTACAGAAGTAAAACAAGTGTTAGCTGTGCTAACCCTTTAATTAGGCCAATCTAAAGCGAGCAGGAATTAAATGAGCAGGGAAAATGATTAATAAAGATGACTGACCCCAACATAACCACAGCCGTCTAATACTTGAGGCCGACTGTATCAATATGCAGAATTCATAAGCCAAACAATTCAAAACATGAAGAGATTAATGCAGTGCAATGCCACAATCCATCATGCGAAAGGCCACATTTGTGTTCGTGTTTGAAAACTCGATCTGGCTGCTTCGTCCTGCCCTTTAAAACTGATAACTAAATCTGCGTTCTCCACGAGCTGTTTGCACGCGCCCTCGGTTTGATATGCATCAAAGCCAATTACATGCATAGGTGACTCCTATTAGCGAGAGTAGATCAATGTCACTAAGAGGGATTCGATAATGAAATCAATTTAACAATCAACTCACTAAACGAATGCGGGTGACGTTGAAATTAATCTGGCACGATCAGGCAACTGTTGATGTCCTTTCCATGCAGTGAGGATATTCCGGAGGAATGATCATGGCTTGGCCGGAGTCCAGCTCTAGAGGCGAAACCGAGGTTAAGAGCGTTTGGATGGGTTTGAGGAGTCATGAATTATGCTCCTCTTCAGCAGGGCTGCAGTTAAACTTAATTTTTTTCTCTTTTTTTCATTTTAGCTGCGTTTTTGGGGAAAGAGATGAGTGAGTCATGGTGGTGAGCAACTGTCTGGAGAGAAAAAGTTTGGTTAAAGGAATAGTTTACCCAAAAATTTGATGAAAATGAACTCACCCTCAGGCCATCCAAGATGTAGATACATTTGTTTCTTCATCAGATTTGTAAGAATATAGCATTAAATCATCTTGCTCAACAATGGATCCTCTGAAGTGAATGGGTGCCGTCAGAATGAGAGTCAAAACAGCTGATAAAAACAAAACAATAATCCACACCACTCCAGTCTAATAATTAATGTCTTGTGAATTGAAAAGCTGTGTGTTTGTAAAAAAACAAATCCATCATTAAGAGGTCTTTAACTTCAAACCACTGCTCCATCTATAATATTGCTTTCTCCTGTGAAAAAGTCATCTCATCTGAATCAGGAGAGAAATATGCGCAGATCAAGCACCGTTTACAAGCCAAAACAGTTCTAAACAGATACGTGGGTGGATGCTAATGTGAGAGGACAGCAGGAGATGTACATTTACGCTAGAGGAAGCGTTATTATGGATTATGAACTCGTAATTTAGCCAGAAGCGACGATTTAAAAAAAAACTCTTAATGATGGATTTGTTTCTTACAAACACACATCTTTTGGCTTCACAAGCTATTAACTGATGGACTGGAGTGGTGAGGATTACTTGTGGATTACTGTAATGTTTTTATCAGCTGTTTGGACTCATTCTGACGGCACCCATTCACTCCAGAGCATCCATTGGTGAGCAAGTGATGAAATGCTACATTTTTCCAAATCTGATGAAGAAACAAACTCATCTACATCTTGGATGGCCTGAGGGTGAGTACATTTTCAGCAATTTTTCATTTTTGGGTGAGCTATTCCTTTAAAGGGTGGGTGTATAAATGCAAGAGAGGGCAGGTATTGTAGAGCAGAGGGTAACTATACCTGGACAGAGCAATTCATTTGCATTCCCATTCATTTACAGATGCTCAGCCTGCATATGACCCCGCTGGAAGTGCGTGCTTTGAATTCTGCTGATCTTTAGCCACTCATTTTTGCATATACAGGTCTTTTTAAATCTTCTGGAAAAAGACATCCTGACATCACTGATGGCACTGCAAGAACAAAGATGGGAAAAAATAAGTGCATTTCACACTTTTAAGAGGGTCATTTAGAATTAAAGAACTGCCTCTTTTCAGGTCATGACTTGGAAATGAAGCATGCTTACTTTCAATTCAATTCTCGATGGCACACAACCATGGCTTTTAGAAGCTTCCAACAAAATTGAGCACTGGCAAAACATCTACTATAATATAATTGAACAGCTGCATCTGTGTTGCTTGCAAAAATGGTTAATCAGAATATGACATAATGACCATCAATGGAGAAATGCAAGACAGCAACCAAACCTTTCACTGTCATAAACTCAATTGCAAAGGCAATTAATAGGCCAAATGTGAACATACCAAACTAACCCTTACGAAAATCAACAATGGTTTTACTACAAATAAAACCATAAACCATGGTTACTATAGTTAAACCATGGTATTTGTAGTAAAACTGTGGATATACAAATGATAATAAATACGCCAAAAAAAATGGTTACTACACTTTTACTACAATAAAACCATGGTTAATTTTCATAAGGGGTTATCTAAGATTTAACAAAAAACTAAAATATGTCAGAAAGTGAATGTTTTTGGCTTATTTTCCACCCCAACAGAGTGAAAATTCCTTAATCTGTCAACTTCTTCACCAATACAGCTGTTCGGTTTCACTGAGGGCAAGTAAACACTCAGAAACACGGGGGAAAAAAGAGTCCAAGTACAAGTGAACTCTGTGAAAAATCTTTAGCTATACTTTAGCCTGAGGCAGATACAGAATGAGAGTTTTTTCCGCATGAGCGCATGCACACGAGATATAATGCTGAGCCAGAGTTTACAGAAGCAGGTGCTCGAGACCGTTTCAGGGCCGCTGCCCGCGAGAATAATGACAGAATCTGAAAGATTTAGTGTCATTCTGCTCCAAAATATCCCATCTGACAGGCCTTCTGAAGAGCGTCCATAAATAAAGATTGTTGACTATTGACAAACGCGGTGCTTCAAAGCCAGGCTTCCTCCAGAGGAACGGAGACGAACTGAGATATTGATGCCGATTCTTTAAACTTTAATCATTTTGTTTTGCGTTGGCTGCCAGTTCAGAGGGAAGCCCTGGTTTTGTGTCAATAACTTCATTTTATGCTCATTTGTGTGAAATTCAGCAGCTGCGTCTCCAAACACAACCCGTTCACTGTTACTGTAAATCTTTTGTTTGGGGCCTCTTCGTCTCATCAGGGGATGTTTTCAGAGTCATCTGCAACGCTGTCGCTTTCACAGTGGCATTTTCAAATTATGAAGCTTCATTTGTGCCGAAAACGTTGAATTATGGACCTTTTTCACGTTCCCAGGTTTCTCAGCAGCGGAAGTCGTCATAGTTGGGTTAACTTCAACAGCCAAGAATGGGAGAGTACCACAAATATATTTTTTGCATTCCCACTTGCTCAAATAGCAAAAAAAAAAAAAAACTCTACGATAGTGTTTTCATGACTTTCAAAAAAAGGAAAAAAATTGAGAGAGACTGAAACACCCTCACATTAGTGTTAACTATTTTTTTTTTGTTTTTTTTTGTAATTTGATGCAAAGGTGATATAATACAAAGTATAGTGTTTTAAATGTACATACATTTTAAAAAAAAAATTCTAAATATAAAAAACTTTCGAGGATTTCGATGCTGCCTGTTAAACGCTTCATCACAGTCTTGTGAAAAGGGTCCATTAAGTGTGAGTATGCGCATCCACACGAGCTCAAACTGTGCCCAACATAATCTCATCTAAATGTGCTCGCTCTCGCTTTCCGCTACCCAGTTAGAGCAGATAAAAATATTAAAGCAATCTGCCTTCAGATGAGATTAAAATACTCACCCCGGGTTCAATCTCATATGCGGCTCTTGACAGAAAGACATGTTGAGCTGTCTGTGAATATGGGCTTTCATTAAAGTCGGTGAGAGTTAGTGGAAAGCTGGAACGAGCGGCGTAAACATCGGACGTCAGGCCATCGCTCTTTCGTTAAAATCCACGCGCTGATGGATGACGGGATCGCCGCGGCCCTGCGACGTAATGACGCTGTTTCTCCGGTATCATCGATCTGCAGCTGACATTTAGTTACTGCCACTCTCATACCCGTTAGTACCTCATATTTTGTTCACACGGTCAACGAATGACAGAAATGACATTGAATCGGGGTTGGGAAGGACACCCTCCTGTTTGTTTACTGCAAACTTGTATTAAAGGGTTCACCCTAAAATGAAAATTCTGTCATTAATTAGGCTACACACCCTCATGTCGTTCCAAACCCGTAAGACCTCCAGAACACAAATTAAAGGGGTCATTGGATGCAAAATTCACTTTTACATGTTGTTTGAACTAAAATGTGTGTTGTCAGTGTGTGTACACAACCAACCTATAATGATAAATATCCACCCTTTTTTTAAATCCCGATAAATTCAAACCCCTTTCTCATATCAATCAGTTCTCAGATTCTTGGCAGAGAGACGTAGTTCTGCACAAGCCCCTCCCACGATTGTTGATTGACAGTGGTGTTTTATCACAGACCCGCCCTGAGTGAGCTGTCATCAGTCCGCCATTGTTTCGACACCGGAGCAGATGTAGACAAGAATGGCTCCTAAGCGATGGAGGTGTTCTGTTGTTGGATGTAATAATGAACATAGCAGTCATTTACTCCCAACATCTGAGCCGCTGAAGACGCAGTGGATTACTTTTGTTTTTGAAGGGAAAGATCTATCTAAATGCGTCTGTTCGCGCGAATCATTCATGATCCAGCTTCACCTACAGAAAAAGTGAGTATAAGTTTTTTCATTCCTAATAATGTGCTAGTTAGCAAGTTCCGCGGCTAAATGTGGCTAAAGTAAACAGTACGGCTTGTCACCCCACAGAAGAGAGGGGCAAGGTGAGCAGAGCTCATTAGCATTTAAAGGAACATGCACTTAAACGGCTCGCTGTGAACAGAGCTGATTTCGACAGGGTAAAAAGGGTGTTGTTTTACACTATCATTGAGAAATTTTAACCAAAGTATGTTGTAGACTTTTCATTAAGATCCTAAAGAATCATATCAACTTGTGGAAAATGGGCATCCAATGACCCCTTTAAGATATTTTTGATGAAATCGGAGAGCTCTCTGACCCTGCATAGACAGCAACGCAACTGAAATGTTCCCAGGTCCAGAAACGTAGCAAGGACATCGGTAAAACAGTCCATGTGACATCAGTGGCTCAACTTCAATTTTGTGAAGCTACAAGAATACTTTTTGAACAAGGCTTGTTTTAATTCGTCAAAACATCTCATGAGGGCATATTTCATACAGACTGATTTATGGTGCCTATGAAACTGGAAAGCACTTTCTCGATTTGGCAAACTGTAATCTGATTGTCTGGCTTCTGTTCACCAGATCTAGTTAAAAAAATGTACTGGATTACACTTTTGAGGAAACTAATCAGTGAATTTACCCAAATTTTCCAGATTCAAAACTATGAAAGATATTCAAAACTCAAAGAGTTTTGTTTGAGGCACTTAGTAGCAAGTAAACTATCCAAGAGCAGAACTCAATATTCAACTCCTGAGTTATGAGTTTGAAGAAATAAGGAGCAGGCTAACTTCTTACATTTGGACAGGAAGAATTCTGATCATTCTTTTCTTTTCTTTTCTTTTTTTTTTTTTTTTTTTTTTGTTGACTGTTGCACCATTTTTATATTTATTTTATTTAAATTAAATGAATTAAAGACATAATAATAGACTGGCATGAAATAATATTTTTTTTTTATCAGTTATTAATATATAAATAAATTGAAAATATAAATACCTATGGCATTTGGTATCACAATATAACATTGCACCATTCTTATATTTAATTTTAATTAAATTAATTATTTAAAGTCAGTGATATAATAATAGACTGGCATGATACATTTATTTATTAATAAATAATACATTTATAATAAATATAAAGAAATCAGAAATAATAAATGTGAAATTTGACACTTTTTATTAATTAATAATATGTAATGCATTTAGAATAAATAACAAATATTAAAATAAATAAATAAATAATTTAATGCCATGATGTAATAATAAACTGGCATGAAAGAATACAGTTTATTTATGAATGAATAAAATATAAAAATGTATAACAAAAAAAATCAAAGAAAAAAAAAAGATTTCATTCCAGTGATATAGCAGACCACATGAAATAAAATATTTATTTACTAATAAATAATTACAAATAAATATAAATGTAAATAATAAATACTGAATTTATTTCATGCCAGTGATTTAATAATAGACCAGCGTGAAATAATAAATGTATTTATTAATAAATAATAAATACAGTGTTAATCAGTAATAAAAAACAATTATAATAAATAATGCACTTATTTAATGCCAGTGATTTAATGAATTAAATGTATTTATTAATAAATAATACAGAAATAAACAATAATAAATATAAAAAAGGTACAAAAGCTGTCACTGGGGCAGTACCTTTTCGAAAGGTACAAATGTGTACCATTAAGGTACCAATCTGTACACTTAGGTACTAATATGCATCTCTTTAATGTACTGCATCGTTTAGGGGTAAGTAAGGTACTAATTTTGAAAAGGCCCTTAAATAATTCATTAAAACAAAATGAAATGTGGCTGGACACTTTACAGGTCTCTTCCTGTGTATGTGGGCCACTTTAGTGGAAATAAACTGTAAAGTAAACCAGACTTTAAGCTGTAATTCAAAGATCTGTCTATGCGAGACTGACCCATAGATAAAGCCATGCGGTGCGGCTGTTTACAGCTTTGCTATCATGTTAGCAGTGTGCTAATCGCACCGCAGGGGCTCAGTCGCTAAAAACAGGATCTTTTACTGACTTAGTCCTCCTTGACCCCCGCAGAGCCTTTGATTCAGTCATCGAGCCTCAAGATGTCCGAAACCTCTAGCGTCCCTGTCGTCTTCCACATCAATCCCTCCACACAACGGCTCTGTCTTCTTGGTGAGTTTTGCTATTTATGCAGCTTAATTATGATTGGGCTGCGCTGCATGTCAGCACTGAGCCGGGTTTGAAGTGCAGTAATGAGTCGAATCAGGCCTTTTTTCCATCAGAGGTGCGCTTTGAATGTCGCCGTCTTCAATCAGCCGCATGCGTCCGGGCCTGTTCAGAGACGTCAACACGGAGGATGTTTCATCTATTTTTATTTTGTGTTCTCCTCGTCGGGGAGGATCTTTGGCCTTCTGTCCCGCGCGTCTCCGCATCTGCGGGTTTAATAACAAACAGGACGTCAGTTGAAAGGCATTTTAATGTGACAGTGTTTTTAGTGTGTCCAAATCTTACTCGCTGTGACGGTTAAACATTTCTTTATGTCAACTCCATTTAGAGATCGTCTGCTCAATTGTCTGTTGTTTGTCTTTAAAGGAATGCCTCAGTCATCCGCTAAAGGTATCCGTTAAAGGTAACGCAGAAATTTGCACATGAAAGTCCTCGTCATTCAGGTTTGTCCTGCAGCAGGTACAAATATTTTCTTATGCATTTATTCAACCTCACACAACAAAGCTGGACTCACTAAACAGTGTACATTACTGTTGATGTTATTTATTTTAAAACCCTCATTGAAACCAGGGTTAGGGTTATAATGTAGTTAACTAAAGCTAAAATCATAAAAAACTGTAAGAAACTGTAAGTGAAATTCTATACATACACTGCCATTCAAAAGTCTGGAATCGGTAAGTCTTTTAATGATTTTTAAAGAAGTATCTTCTGCTAAGGCTGCATTTATTTGGTCAAAAATATAATAATACAATTTAAAATGATGGTTTTCTATCTTATTATACTTTAAAATACTATTTATTTCTGTGATGCAAATCTGAATTTTCAGTGTCACATGATCCCAATACGCCGATTTATGTTGGAAACAGTTGTGCTGCTATATATATATATATATATATATATATATATATATATATATATATATATATATATATATATACAGTATCTCACAAAAGTGAGTACACCCCTCATATTTCAGCAATTATTTTAGTATATCTTTTCAAGGGACAATACTATAGAAATGAAACTTGTATATATTTTAGAGTAGTCAATGTGCAACTTGTATAGTGGTAAACATTTACTGTCCTCTGAAAATAACTCAACATACAGCCATTATTGTCAAAAAAGCTGGCAACAAAAGTGAGTACACCCTAAGTGATAACAGCTATACATCGTTTAACCATGCAAAACCACATGTCCTATTCATCATGTTCAAAATAGCAATCTTTTCTAACAATACAATTAACTTTTTATAAATTTAAATCATCCTTGCTGAATAAAAGTGCCAAATTCTTTTAAAAAATAAAGGAAAAATACGGTATTGAAAAAAGTTTTTTTTTTACATTTTGTTCATTTAGTTGACTTGATAAGTAAAAGTGCATTAAAAAACAAAACAAAAAAACTAATAAAAATGACAGACACAACAAAATGATTAAAACATTAACTAACATTGAAATTAATTTTTATTTAATTTTTTTTTATTTAAAAACTATATTAGTATCTCAATGATATAAAATAACAGATTTAAACTAGATTTTACTTATGTAATTGCTCTGAAATAAATGTTTTAAGCATCATAAACCGCTAATTATGTATTGACTTGTCAAAAACTATATACCTGGTAATACTTTACAAATAAGATTACATTTCTTAACATTATCTAATGCATCACAGTTTGCAAGCTATCATGAACTAACAATAAACAATTTACTCATCTAGATTAATGTTAATTTATATATGTGTATTATATATAAAGATTATAATATATTTAGATTTTTACTAAATATGTGTGTGTGTGTGTGTGTGTGTGTGTGTGTGTGTGTGTGTGTATATACAGTGCCCTCCACTAATATTGGCACCCTTGATAAATATGAGCAAAGGCGGCTGTGAAAATAAATCTGCATTGTTTATCCTTTTTATCTTTCATTCCAAAAATTCACAAAATTCCAACCTATCATTGAAGTAAAACAATTGAAAATGGGGGGAAATCTCATTGTGTAAGAAATACTTTCTCTCGTTCATGTTGGCCACAATTATTGGCACCCAATTATTGCAATGTCCTTTTCCCAGGGTAACAGCTCTGAGTTTTCTCCTATAATGCCTGAAGAGTTTGGAGAACACCTGATAAGAGATCAGAGACCATTCCTTCATACAGAATCTCTCCAGATCCTTCAGATTCACAGCTTCTTCTCTTCAGTTCACCTCACTCATTTTCTACAGGGTTCAGGTCAGAGGACAGAGACAGCCATGGTAAAATATTCATTTTGTGCTCAGTGACCCATTTTTGTGTTTATTTTGATGTTTGTTTTGGATTGTTGTCCTGGTGGAAGATCCAAACACGGCCCATTATAAGATTTCTAACAGAGGCAGTCAGGTTTTGATTTTTTATCTGTTGGTATTTGATAGAATCTATGATGCCATGCATCTGAACAAGATGTTCATGACCTCTGGCAGAAAAACAGGCCCACAACATTAAAGATCCAGCAGTATATTTAACCGTGGACATGGGGTACTTTTTTATCCCTGTTTGTACTAAACTCATCTGGTGGTTTTGCTGCCAAAAAGCTATTTTTTTCAGTTTCATCTGACCATAGAAGCCAGTGCCATTTGAATTTCCAGTCGTGTCTGATAACTGAATTTGCTGCAGTTTGTTTTTGGATGATTGAGGAGAATTTTTCTTGAAACCCTCCCGAACAACATGTGGTGATGTAGGGGATGTTTGATTTTTTTTTTTTTTAGGTTTCTGACCCCAAGACTCAACTATATTCTGCAATTCTCCAGCTGTGATCCTTGGAGAGTCTTTGGCTATTCAAACTCTCCTCCTCAGCGTGCATTAGGACGATATAGACACACGTCCTCTTTCAGGCAGATTTTTAACATCTTTAGTTGATTGGAACCTCTTAATTATTACCCTGATGGTGGAAATGGGGATTTTTCAATGTTTTAACTCTTTTCTTACAGCCACTTTCTATTTTGTGATGCTCAACAATCTTGTTCTTCACATCAGAAATATGTTCTTTGGTTTTTCTCATTGTGATGATGATTAAGGGAATTTGGTCTTTGTGTTCCTCATATTTATAATCCTGTGGAACAGAAAGTCATGGCTGGACAATTTCATGCTCCTAGTCACCCTGGTGTGCTAAAAAATGTAAATATGAATGGGAATATACTTCAGAGATATTTTACTCATAAGAATTTCTAGGGGTGCCAATAATTGTGGCCAACATCCATTGGAGAAAAACATTTATTTCATCATGAGATTTTCTCCCCACTTTCAATGGTTTTACTTCAATGATAGGTTAGAATTTTGTAATTTTTTGAGTGAAAGATCAAAAGGATAAACAATGCAGATTTTCACAGCCGCCTTTGCTCATATTCATCAAGGGTGCCAATATTAGTGGAGGGC
The DNA here is from genome assembly GCA_023376895.1 of Aspiorhynchus laticeps. Taxonomy (NCBI): domain Eukaryota; kingdom Metazoa; phylum Chordata; class Actinopteri; order Cypriniformes; family Cyprinidae; genus Aspiorhynchus; species Aspiorhynchus laticeps. Next base: position 80,713 of record JALXFT010002092.1, on the reverse strand, counting down.
ACTGTATATATATATATATATATATATATATATATATATATATATATATATATATATATATATATATATATATACACAACTATTTTATTTGATCAGATGCTTCTATTCAAAGCGATTTATCCTAAAGAGGTAATAACACAAGAAGTGCTTAAATAAACTAACTAAATAAATAAAATGAATCTTCACTCTTCTGAAAGCTTCAGCTGACTTAAAAGCGAACACTTGTGCTTCCCTCTGAATAAGCAGACGGTTGGGAGAAATAAACAAGGGATTCATTAAAAGGTTTCTGAAAGGATAGTGTGTGATGAATGTGGCACTTTCTGAGAGCTGCTGTCTCTGTAATGATCCTCTACGGTCTGCGGCGTCACGCTGTTTGCCCTGAACAACACCGATCCTGACCTCTCACACTCCATATCTGCCCACACCGTCCAGAGCTTCATAATGACGCGCAATGGGAGCCATTTTTCTGCCGCCGGGCGTCACAGGATTATTTACATTATAGTTAATGAACAGAGATCGGCTCATAAATAAATGTACAAATTAAAGCGGGGTGAGAGGATAGAGTCGGTTCTGGATGGAAACGTCTGTAATGGGAAACAGCAACACTTATAACAAACAAAAGTCTGACTGAAGAACATTAACGCGTGTGCTGCTGGATGTTTGGAGGCCAGCGGATGTCAGTCACTTGTGGAATTGAGGTCGTTTCCGTCCGCAATAAGGTTAATAACAGTTACTCTCAGACTGTAGTCTGAATCTGAAACAATTACAAGTGTTCATCGAGGTCAGAGGTGCAGGACGGACACAGAGACGAAGCTAAACTTCACTGAAGAACAAGGATGAGGATCAGGAACCTTCATCACAATACCTGGAGAAAGCATCTGTTAGCATTTGCATTCTTCTGGAAGAGGTGCCGCTGGAATAGGGCCGCTCTGGATGTACATGAGCTCTGGCAGAGAGTTTCAGATGAAGCCGCAGGGAAATGATGTCACGTCAACTTTCAAAGACAGCAGACACTGTTAAAATGAAATATATATATATATATACAGTATATATATATCACACTGTTAGTCTCCTAAAAGACTGTTCACTGTAACACATACACTGAAAAATATTATACTAATTTTTTTTAAGGTTAGTGGTCACAAAAAAATTATTTTAGCTACATTTAATTATTTTTTTTTTTTGAAAGTTAGTCAACTAATTTTGTTTATTTAAATGTAGCTAAAATAAATTGATTGCAACTACTTACCTTAAATTTTTTTTTAGTAAATTCAATGATTAATTTTTTTCAGTGTACAAAGACACACATTTGGATAAAAGTTTAAATAAATAAATAAATATATTGGACAAAGTGACTTACAAACAAGAAATACAACCAATAACACAAGATGTGCTTAAATAATTAAATAAAATAAAATAAATAAAGATACAAAAATATATAAGGAAATCTAACATACCAATTGAGATAACTAAGATTTTTCAAAGAACTACATAATATTTCTATATAATTTCAGACAATAATTATATAATGTGTTCAAGTTAATATTTAAAGACAGCAGACAGAGAAAAAGGCTACAAAAAATATTTTTTTAATACATAAATCTAAAATTGAGTGAAAACATTAAATTGAGACCAAGATTTTTTTTAAATTGTATACTTATATACTAATATTATTAACACACACACACACACATTATATATATATATATATATATATATATATATATATATATATATAATATATATATATATATATATATATATATATATATATATATATTAAAACACACACACACACAAAATAGACTATAATTATGTAATCTGATAGTACAGTTAATCATAAGACAGCAGACAGAGAAAATACGTTGACTAAATTTTGGCAAAATAAAAGTCTGCCAAAATATTCAATAATATGAAAAATCTGTGGGTGAGTTAAAATATGTAACTCCATCTCACTTCAGAAGAAGAGAGACACATGTTTTCATGAGTGTTGGCACTTTCTGAGCCACAGTGACAACACTGTGATGTGACGTACTGCAACAAAGTTAAAAAAGAGTTTTTAACTTTATGCAAATATGCAATGCTTAAAATGTTTGGAACGCCCTGTTCACACTCGACAGGTTTAATGTAAATTCAGTTATCACTAGCACCTGTAAAAACCAAACTGTGTGAGTTGAAAACACACTTAAATGCTCCAAACAGGAGTGAGGACTGTATTTAGCTGCAGTGTGAACGCGGCTGACGTGAATCAAAGCGCCAAGAGCATCTGTGTGGATTATTCCTCAGAAAGTGCTGTTCATTACTCATCACACAGAGTCTAACCGACCCTCGAGCCAAACACACGGACAGAAACAAGTTCATTACTTCCACTTAAACAGGTTAGCGTCACGTCGAAGCGGTCTCAGCGATTGTGAATGTGTCTGAGGATTTACTGTTTTCAGGTTTGTGCGCATCTCGTCGGTGTTCTGCTGTGAGACGCAGATGAGATCTGAATCAATCACGCTTGTGAACTCACTGCGGTGTGGCATTTCTATTTTGCTCTTCTCGCTCTCTTTGCGACCATTAAGTTTGAGGCTACATCTGCCACTGCGATCCTGCAGGAAGAGGTTAAAGAATTAGGAAACATGGCAGCTCAATAACTTCATGCAGCTTCTTCCTTCATAAGCCAGTGTGAAGGAGCTGAGATACTTTCTACAAGCTGTTGTTGGCTAACACTGACTTAACTACAATTCCCAGATTTGCAATAAAAAATAAATACATTTAAAATTTCAAAACTAAATATTACATTTATATAATTAAAAAATATATATAAAAAAATATTTTACATGCATAAAGTCTTATAAAGTTTGATGTCAATTAAGAATACATAAGTGAATTACTAAGAATTTAATTTTTTAAATAAAACATAACAGCAGACTATAATTACATAATCTGATTAAAGAATGTTGTAAATTACTACAATTAAATTTAAATACATTTTAATCAAAAAATTTAATTAAAAAAGTTTTTCATATATAAAGTTTGATGCCAATTGAGTTATTTTTCAAGAACTAAATTAAATACTGTTTTATTTTAAAGGGGTCATCGATTGCTACATGCACTTTTAAGTCAAGTCAAGTCACTATTATTTGTATAGCGCTTTTAACAATGCAAATTGTGTCAAAGCAGCTTTACATCAGCTTGATATAAAGCTGGGTGGCTTTACATCAGCTTTACAGTATTTAGACGAGGAAATAGTGTGTCGAAATAGTGTCATTCTCCTCTGGTCAGACAAACTCAGCAGTTTAGCAGCAGTCAGATTGTGCAAAGGACTCATCTGGTTCCTGTGGTCTTGTCCCGATGGCCGTCTAGGAGACAGGGTCTTCACTGGGGATCACTCTGTGGCTCATCTAGGTGTCCTGGTCTCCGCTGACGTTCAGGGCTGTAGAGGTCATTGTTTCGTCTGTGTGTAGTCTGCCATTGTTTCGACGCCGGAGCAGATGTAGACAAGAATGGCTCCTAAGCGATTGAGGTGTTTTGTTGTTGGATGTAAAAGTGAGTATAAGGTTCTTTTATGAATCTTTGCAAATCGCCTTTACTAATAATGTGCTAGTTAGCAAGTTTCACGATGAATGCGGCTAAAGTTTACAGTCTCTCAGAGAGCAGCTCAGAAGAGAGGGGCGGGGTGAGCAGAGCTCATTAGCATTTAAAGGAACATGCACTAAAACGGCTCGCTGTGAACAGAGCTGTTTTTGTGAAGGTAAAAAGGGTGTTGTTTTACACTACCATTGAGAAATTTTAACCAAAGTATGTTATAGACTTTTCATTAAGACCCTAAAGAATCATATCAACTTGTGGAAAATGGGCATCTGATGACTACTTTAAATTAATATAATTAGTAATCAATTTAAATAATTTTTAATCATAAAAACAACAACAATAATAATATACTTTAAAAATGAAACTATATATTTTATATAAGGTATAATGTTTTACATACTGTCTATAAAGTTTGATGCCAATTTAGTTAAAGATTTTTCAAAGAATTACACTATAATACATTTATATTAGAATATAATATAATAAAATGTAATATCAGACTAGAGCTATATAATCTAATAAAATATATTAACAGTAATATTAAATGAATTAAAAACAGTTAAATAAATACATTATATTTAATACATTATTATAGAAATATATTTTTTAGAAAATAAATTTATAGAATAACAAAATGTAATATTAGACTATAATTATCTATAACTATTAATCTCAGTTAACTTAATATATTAAATATGATAATTAATAATTGAATACATTTATGTATAAATGTATAAATAATCATACATTTGTGATTCAAAACAATAATTAATCATATTCAAGTTTTTGTTAGCATCTTGCAGAGCAGCTTTATTTAGAAGGGCAGTTTGACTGCAGTTTAAATTATTTAAATGATGTATTATTTTAAATGAGTATCTTCCCAAGCTTTCCCGGCGCAACAGCTTGTACCTGTCCTAAAATCCTCCTCCGGTGGCGGTGAATCGCCGGTCACTGGGACAAGAGTGACGGAGAACCTGCATCAGAAAGAAACGTCCTATCTGCAGGTTCAGCGGTGCATGTCTGAAATTCACTATAGATGAGATTAGAGTCAGTGCTAATGAAACCACCAAACGCCAGTCTACATTCATTACATTCAGTGAAACACAGCAGATGAACAAACAGTGTCTGAGGAAGGAGTGAGACAGGCAGACAGACAGACAGACGGACTGAGGGACGGACGGACAGACGGACGGACGGACGGACGGACAGACAGACAGACTGAGGGACGGACGGACAGACGGACTGACGGACAGGCAGACAGACGGACAGACGGACTGACGGACGGACGGACGGACGGACAGACAGACAGACAGACAGACAGACTGACGGTCGGACAGACACCTCCAGTGTAAACAATCAATATGTGCTTGACCTCCTGATGTACAGGACAGCAGCCTCATCTTTCTCTATTCCTCATCATTTTATACTGTGATTAACGTCAACATGAACTGCCGCTTGCAAGATGTTTTACAGAATTACGAGTGAAGCAGGATATTAAACAAAAACATTTAGGGCAGGGTTTTTTTAACCATTGAAACTGATTGGATTGCTGAAAAAGGGTGTTTCAAACCAAATTAAGAAGGTTTTTAACCTATTGATTAACATTACATTTTGATTCAGGAGTCTGGAGTAATGTGCATCTAGAAAGAAATTTAAGTAAATTGCATAAGTTTTAATTACATGAGGAAGCCATCTAAAGAGTATAGCAAACTGCTGAAACAATGCGACTTGAAGTCGTTTTCAATGACTTTTCAATATCCTGTTACAGACAGTGTTAAACAAAATTGGAAAAAGTTTGTGCTAGTTTATGCAAATGAGTTTAAAATCACTATAAAGTCACACTACATTTAAATGCAAATGCAGCTTTATGCTAATGAGCAGTTATGCAATGCTTAAAATCTTCAAATCAACTTTTACACATTGCAATGCTGATAAATATAATTTGCAATGAAAATGGCTTATTAAATTAGGGGAGGGGAATTTAAAAAATATGTATTTTCACAGGGGTCATTGATTTTTTTTTTTTTTTGCCGTCCCTGTACAAAGGACAAAAAGAAGGAAAGAACCTGTTTTTTATAAAATAAATAAATTAATAATAAAAAATAAGAATAATACATTTCATGAACATGTTTTTTTTTTTAAATAAATAAATAATAAAAAACTAAGAATAAGAATAATGAAATCATGATTTAAATTATAAAATTTAATTTAACAAATATATTATTTATTGTACTGCAAAATAAAAACTATATAATAATACTAAAATTATAATAATAAAATAAACCTCAATATATTTTTCTTTATTATTATTTATTAAACTCTTTTTACATTTATAGAATGTTTTATTTTTGCAATATAAAATGAAAAAACAAACAAACAATTATATTACTATTATTATTATTATAATCCTCAACATTTTTCATTTAAATTATAAAAATAATCATAATTAATAATCATTATCATCAAAATATTATTTTAATTAAATTCTAAAAATGTAAACATCAATAAATATTATTATTAATTATTGTACCGTAAAATAGTATTTAATAATATTAATAATACAAATACAAAAATTAATAATAATAATAAAAATAGTCCTCATTAAAATATTTGTATTATTTAAATTATAAAATATTAAACAAATCAATATATTTATTACTTTACTGTCAAAGTATTTATTATTATTATTATTAAAATGGTTTGTCCAGTAGTAGAAACGCCCGCCATGACTGCAGCACTGAAGTCTCAGTAAGTCTGTGTCTGTCCCTCTGTTGGGCTGTGCTCCAGATGCTGGTCAGGCTGTCCTGAGCGCTTCATGGACAGACTCCTGGCCCCAACCGTGCCTCTGCTCAACCTCTGCTCTCCGCACCAGATGGTAACACGTGTTCGGCTTTAGCGTTTGGCCTTCGGTCCTACTTCCGACCCCACCGCGATTGGTCTGGAACCGCGATACGTCTCGCGCCGAGAGCCGATCATCGTAGCGTAGCACAGCAGAGATGTTGGAGCGCTGGGAGAAATAATGATAAAAACTGATTATAAGTCTATTACGGCCACTCTGCAGGGCTGCAAGCCGAGCCGGGGAAGTGGAATCCCATTATCTAAGATGTCTGGATAATGGATTTAGCGTGAGGGGCTTTTTCTGGCACGGGGTATTGAGTGTTAGGAATATTATCTTCATGAAGCCTGTAATGATACCTGTGGGCTGGGCAATATGGGAGGAAGAAACTCATCGCGGAGACGCCATCGACTTCTGCATCGCTCAGCGTCTTGGCTTTCTGTCACTCTTGATTCTCGCTCTCCTCACCTGCTGTTATAAAAAGAGCGCTATTGTCAACATCACTTGACATGCTGCTTAGCCAACAGTTTTAGTTCTTGCAAATGAATGTGATCGCAAATTAACAACAGAAACAGGTACAAAACAGGTGAGAGTGTGACACAAGATGTCAGATGTCTTTACTGTTTAATATCAAGCACGCAAGCTCCAAAAAGTTAGTTTCAAACTGATTTGAAACACTTTATGTACAGTAGGAGAAACACAAAAAAGTGCTAAGCTACAGATGCAATACTTTTTTTAAAGAAATAGTTCACCTAAAGATGACATTTGCTGAAAATGTACTCACCCTCAGGCAATCCAAGATGTAGATGAGTTTGTTTCTTCATCAGATTTGGAGAAATGTAGCATTGCATCACTTGCTCAGCAATGGATCCTCAGCAGTGAATGGGTGCCATCAGAATGAGAGTCCAAACAGCTGATTAAAAACATCACAATAATCCACAAGTAATCCACACCACTCCAGTCCATCAGTTAATGTCTTGAGAAGACAAAAGATGCGTGTTTGTAAGAAACAAATGCATCTTTGAGATGTTTTTAACTTCAAACTGTTGCTAAAATACGAGTCCTCTATCCATAATATTGCTTTCTCCAGTGAAAAATTATCTCATTTGAATCTGGAGAGAAATATACACAGATCAAGCACCGTTTACTAGCCAAAACAGGCCTATATGTAGGGCCGCTGCTGGCCAAATGGGTGCCCTAAGCAGGATTTTATTGTTGTGCCCCCTCCCTCAAATATTATGGAAGTTTTAAAAACCACCTACCATAGGGGTCAAAATAGAACTTTAATAAAATATAAAAGTAAATAAATTGTAATTAAATTGTATTATTTACAAATTACAATTGTAGCTCTAGACAGTTACCTCTGGCAGTAATACAGTTGTCTGATTGATTTTATGGTCTCAAGCATTCAGAAATCACGCAAAAGAAAATTAAGCAGTTTTACTACGAAAACCATGTTTAATTTTTTATAAGGGTTGTGATGTCCACATGTTTTTTGTTGAAGAAATTATAGAGGCTGTGTCATCTATTGCAAAAAGGTGGCCAAAAAATAAAGATTAAGTGGATATTTGAATGAAATAATCCAAAGTGTGGTCAATAGTCTATTAAACAAGGATATGATCGTCCTGTAAGTGTAACAGCAGCAATCACCAGGCCTTTGGCTCCCTTTACAGGTATTTATAACATTAATGTTGAAAAAAAACAAGACACCTGATCACAAAATTAGTAATGTTTTACTGGTTATAATCAGGGACTTGTATTGGTTTTAATGGAAACTGTAATGGACCCTGTTGGCCTCTACTGGTCACCTTCTATTGGTGACTTGTTAAAACCAATAAATCCTAATGGAATATGTCCAAAAACACACTACAGAAATTTTTTTTTAATGGTGTTAATGGTGAAAAAGTTGATAGTTTGTAATGGCATTTGTGATTTATTTGTGATTAATTTGTGATGGTGTTAGAATTTTCTGTGATGGTTCTATAGTTTTTTTCAGCAGGGTTGTCTCATTGTTTTTATATAATGTATTTTAAGTCATTTTAAAGGCTGTTGTTGGCTTAGGTCTGTTTTTATAACCAAAATATATATATAAATATATTTGTGAATTAGATCAAGTAATGCTGAGTGAACATGACAACTTGTTTATTATTCCTCACCTCCAGGTATTTTAATAAAGGGGATCACTATAGCTTTATTTCTCAGTTCTCAAAACCCCTAAAAGCTTGTCTCCATCATTGCATACTCATTGATGAGACATGCAGATAGTGATAAGAATTGGTTAATAAAAAAAAAGAAAAGAAACAAAAAAGGCCAGAAGTCATAATATAAATGTCAGTTAAATTAATTATTTTATGCATTTAAATGGTTTCATTTTCGTTTGTACCTTACAAATTAAAAAATAAAAACAGCGCATATTTTCTAGTATAAGTGCACTGTGTTCATATTTACTTGTGGCCACGGCCCCCCCTGGCCACCCCCTGGCTCCGCCCCTGCTATGAATGTAGCCTACCTGAAAATGACTTGAGGGCTTCGTTTTCATCTTTTTTTCCTTCTCTTTTCTCGGCGCCGGACTGCTGATGTCTTTTCACGGGCATAGTTGTCCGTCAATTATGATCATCTGCATTCAGCCACAAACTAGAGGTGAGAGCGGGCGCGGGCGCAGGTGCGGGAATGGCACGTCAGTTTTTTTTGAGCAACTGGGATGGTGCCCACCCGGGAGTTGGTGCCCTACGCAAACAGCGTACTCTGCGTATAGGGAGCGGCGGTACTGCCTATATGTAGGTGGATTTTGATGTGGACATTAAGGATTATGGATTCATATTTTGGCCAGAAGCAACAGTTTGAAGTGTAAAAAAAAAGAGTGTTAAAAACGTCTTGATGGATTTGTTTCTTACAAACACGCAGCTTTTCACTTCTCAAGATGTTAACTGATGGACTGGAGTGGTGTGGATTATTGTGATGTTTTTATCAGCTGTTTGGACTCTTATTCTGACGGAACCCATTCACTCCAGAGGATCCATTGGTGAGCAAGCGATGCAATGCTACATTTCTCCAAAGAAATCTAAAGAAAACTGGTTTCTATACAATTTGTATCACATCTCGTACTACACATTTAATCTGTGATCAGATTTTCAAATGCTATGGCCAGTTGTGTATAGTCCACCAGTACCATCAGAGCATTTATTAACAGGTAAACACACTATAATCAAAAAGCAAGGCATTAGACGGCAGTATAATCATGCTGTCGACCTTTAACAACAGTCTTCACACCATGAGAGTGCCAGTGATGCTTTAAAATGCATCTGTGAGACGTGTTTGCAGCACTCACATCTCATTGTGTCACTCTTTTAGAGTAACTAACACAGCAACTTGACTGCGTAAGTCATTACCTGCAGTCTTTGGTCTCTGGCCAATACATTAAATCTAAATTACACGTCTGCAGACTGAAGGATTCCCGCGGCGAGCTGCCAGTAAACAAACAAAGAAGCCTCTCTGTTTACTCGGTTACTGGCATTCACACACTCGCCTAAAAACACAGTCTGACCTGTATTTTTGTCTAATTTCCCAGTTAAATGATCTCATAATCATATAAACTGGAAAAATTACTTTTGAAGCAGTTTATTGCATGAGATATTATGACATTCAAAATTGAATTGAGAAAGCCGTTTTAATTTCAACTTCAGTTCATGAATTTTAATTGAGGTGGAAAACTCTAAAATTGAATATAAGGAAACAGAATTAAGATGAATTGAAATTTAAAGAAATGTGATTATTTTTTTAACTAGAAAAGCAAAAACTGTCAAATTTAAATGTTGGCTTTTGTTAGAAAACAGCTTAAAGTGCCTTAAAGTCAGTCTTCCTTGCAAGTATAAAAGTATGATGTATCAATATAAAAAAAAATAATACTAGGGCTATTAAACAATTAATTGCAATTAAATACATCCATAATAAAAGTTTGTGTACCGTGTATATTTATTATGTATATATAATAAATACAAATATTTATATATCTATATTTATATATAGAAATACACACACATGCATGTATATTTTTTAAGAAAATTTATATATGAAGCATTTGTATTTATATAATTATATAAAAATATATATGTGCGTGTGTGTGTGTGTGTGTGTGTGTGTGTGTGTGTGTGTGTGTGTGTGTGTGTGTGTGTGTATGTATGTATGTATGTATGTATGTATGTATGTATATATACACACAAATAACTATTTTTTTAAATATATACATGTGTGTATTTATATATGCATAATACATATACACAGTACACACACACACACACACACACACACACACGTACAGTATACTATGTAAGCAGGATTGTTTTTTGTTTTTGTTGGATGCGATTAATCGCAATCAGTCGTTTGACAGCCCTAAAAATAATTAAGTAAAACAAGTAAAAAAAACACCTGTTTACACCCTTTTGATGTGTGTAAAAAAAGTTGAAGTTGTAAGTAAAAGATTATTGTAGTACATTTTACAAGAAAATATACCCTTTGAGTTTTTCTACATCAAAATTTCACTTTTAATTCAATGTGTTACTTGTTTTTTCTTTGTAGCCTACTTGTTTGTGAAATTTACTATAGCAAGTTCTGTGTGAAAATTGTTTCTGCACCATTTTTCAGACCTATTAATTAAAACACTTTTTTTGCAATGCAACATGTAAAAAGATTAACAAATAAACACTAAACAGAGTTACTTCTGGTATGGGGTTTACTCTGAATTTTCACCCAGAAATGTCTAGTAAATTGCACAAATAATTACGAAGAATTACAAGTCTGCAGGCTGAAGGATTCCAACAGCAAACTGCCAGTAAACAAAGAGACCTTTACTCTGTTTACACACTCAGCTAAAAGCACAAAGTTTGACCTGTAATTGACAAGCAGTGCTGAACCTGAGGCTGCTCGTTCTCCAGCTCTGTTTTAATATCTCCCTCCGTCACCGAGGCCACAGCGAGTCACAGACATCGAACATGCGGTGCATGGTAAAGCACACTACACGCATGCCGTTCCGTGTCACTGACTCCGTACAGAGGTTTGTGGCTTGAATTCATACATAAATGCATGCTCTAAGAAATGGGACACGTTTAAAACATTTGCCTCTGGTCTGGCATGCCTTACAGGCGACCCCAATGCCCTGACGGGATACAAGCTGCGCGAGCATCATTGCTTTCATTACAGGCAGTTTGCATCATGCTCCGAGGCCACGTGGCGTCCCGTAATGCCCTGCGTTGGAGTCTCAATTCAATGAAATGAGTCTCGCTACATTTTTAAGGTGTGCAACGCTGGCCGGGAAGCGTGCACAAAGCGAGCGTGACATTCAAAACCGGTCTGCAGGGGTTTTATTGAAATCTAAGTGTCAGGTCCGGATAACTCATACTGATGTGACAGTTTTTGTCAGTTTAGAAAGTTTAGCTGAGGAAAAAACAGAGATTGAGTTAATAGATCGTGTTGCAAAACCTAGTGAGTGACCTACATAGACAGCATTTTACATTTACTCTTATACATTTGGCATATACTTTTATCCAAAGTGACTTACATTGCATTCAGGGTTTACATTTGATTAGTTCATGCATTCTGTAGGAATCGAGCCCATGAGGTCGGAATTGCTAGCATCATGCTTTTTTAACATACAGTATCATATAGCATGATCCAGAAATCAGGCTTTTCCAACATTAAGCCAAATTTTAACGCAACATCCAGGGAATATTTTGCATTAAGGCAATCGCAGAATGCATTGCAACAAACAATCAAATTCACAAACATTTAACTTGTACTGCAAAACAATCTCATTTTTAAGTATATTTGGCTAGTAATTGTCCAGTTGAAGTATCTAAAAATCTGTCAAACCAGAAAAATGTAGACCTACTTGTAAAGTAATTTATTGCATGCGATATCATGACATTCAGAATTGAATGGAGAAACCTTTTTAAACTTCAACTGAGGTAGCAAACTCAAAATTCAGTGTAAAGAATTGGAATTAAAATGAATTGAAATTTAAAGAAATTCAGGTAACTGTAAAAGATCAGCTTTCAATGTTGACTTACAAAGCTTTGTTTGAAAGTTTGAAAAAGACTAAAACACCTTAAAGTTTAACTAGAAAAATAATTTAACAGTAAAAAAAATAAAAACCCATCAACTTGAAATACTGACTTTTTAAAACCATGAAAGATAAAAGCTTAAAAGACCTTAAAGTTTGATGGTTTACAGATGCAAACTTTTACAATGATTTTTCAGATTATACCTTTAATACAAGTGTATTTTGTTTGGTCTGTAAGTGTAAACAAGTGTTACACACATATACATATACATATATACATATACATATACATATACATATACATATACATATACATATACATATACATATATATATAAATTATAACATTCAGAATTGAATTGAGAGTTAAATTAAAAGTAATTTTACTTTTTGAAGTTGGAAGGTTTTCAAACTTCCATGATAATTTTACATAAATCGTACTTTTAATACAAGTGTATTTTTTTTGTAAGTATAAACAAGTGAGAAATCTATAGGTACGGTGGGACATATTCATAATACAATTGAAAATTAAATTTATCATAAATTTACAATTTAAGCTTCTTGAACAAATAATTTCCCCCCCAGAAAAACAAGTCATGAAAACACTTGTTTACAGACCTGTTAATAAAAAAAAACTCATTTAATATTCTTCTTCTTCTTCTTATTATTTATTTTTATTTTATTATTTTTTTTTTTTTGCAGTGCAATACTTAAAATGATTAACAAATAAATATTCAACTGAATTGACTTTACCCCATTTTTGTGCACATACTTTTAGAAATAAATTTGGTGCAAGATTTACTTCAAAACTATATTTCACATACCTCGATTTAATTTTTTTTTCTCTATGCTACCACTTTCTCCCCCTCCAGGTTACTTTAAGGAGATCAACTCCATAATTTCTAAGTTTATCTGGAATGATAAATGTCCCAGAATTAAACTTACCACATTACAACATCCTAATAGCACAGGAGGACTGGCTGTACCAAATTTTGAATTATATTACTAATACGAACACTTACCTATTCTATTTAAAAAAAAAAAAAAAAAAAATTCCTAGCTACAGTGCTAGACTAACTGAGACTTGTCATGGCACTTGTATACTGTTGCTCTCTCGATGGTCTGATTGCTTCTATTGTTCTCCTCATTTGTACGTCGCTTTGGATAAAAGCGTCTGCTAAATGATTAAATGTAAATGTAAATGTAAATATTATTGGTCGTTCCAGCTTAAGGCTCTTCATAATTGGGTTAATCCTCAATCTACAGTTTCATGGAGAGTGATTGAAGCTGACAAGGTTAAACCAAATAGACTTCAAGATATTTTATTTACTGGCACAGCAAAAAAAGGGGATAATCATAAATTTGGTCCGGTTGTGGCTAACTCTATTAAAATCTGGAAAACGGTTGAACGTCGGATAGGAGGACCCTTCAAATTTTGTAACAGTACTCCTTTATGGCACAATTGTTTTTTTGTTTTTGTTTTTTTTTTACATTTTTTGTCCAACCCTCTTGGTCTTCTTTAGGTGTAAACACGTGCGGTGATATATATGATAACCAGGGCCTCTGTTCATTTCAGACATTAAGAACCAAATTTTGTCTACCCGCATCTGCATATTTTGTCTTTCTTCAATTACGTTCTGCTCTCAAAGCGTATGGAGTTCTGTGGGCATCTTCTATTTCCTCTCATCCTATGCGGGACTGGATTGCACCATCTGCTGGTCAGCCATCTGTTTCCTTAATATATAATAAAATTATTGATTGCATTACAAAACCTCTTTCTATTAAAACTATTTGGAATAGGGAATTATCTGATCTTAATTTCAGTCTAATCTCAGTTTAACATCTAAAAATCTGGCTCATCGTCTTATTCACTTCAAAGTCATTCATAGAGCATACATAACTCCTTACAAAAGATTTAAAATGAAACTACAATCAAATTTTAACTGCCATATATGTAATACTGCATCATCAGGCACTTTTCTGCATATGTTTTGGGAATGTCCTGTCGTCATCGGTCTATGGACACATGTAAACCTGGTTTTGTCATCATTACTGTGAATTGATTGGTCTGTTAACCCAAGTTTGTGTCTTCTTAATGATGATTCTGGTCTCTGTATTAGTTCAATGCAAAAGAGAATGTTGTTTGCTGGTTTTACAGCTGAGAAGAAGACAGTAATCCAGAACTGGTTTACACCACACACGTGTAGAAAAACATATTGGATCCGTAGCCTCCTGCAAATTGTCTCATGTGAATGTACAACGGCGCGAGTCGGTGGGGCCAGGCCTTCAACCATTGAGGCTTGGCAGTGTTTTTTGTTGGATATATGTGATTATATAAAGGAGTAACTTTTGTGTTCTTGTTGTCCTTCCCTCTCTCCCTCCCTTTTGATTGGACCTTGACATGTTGAGTATGTGTCTGTTGTTTAGTTTAGTTATATTTTGGATGCTATGTTGTGTTGTGTGAAAAAAAATGAAAATATATAATTGTTGATAAAAAAAACAACTATTTCAGTTATTTACAAAGAAACAGCAAGTAACATTAAATTAAACATGACATTTTGAAGTAGAAAGATTTGTAAAAATGCTCCAATAATCTTTCTTTACAACTTTTTTTTTTTTTTTTTCAATTTAATCATCGTACACACTTGTTAGGAGAATGTTTTTAGCTTAGCAACATGATCACTTTAAACTGTTGAGAGTTAAATCTCGTGTGATTTGTGTGCTGTGCAGAGTTGTTGTCTATTTAGAGTGTTACAAATCAGTTCCTCATTTTAGGATATTTAGCATGTTGCCTTAGAATTTATACAGCAAGGAAGCTCCCTAGGTTTTGAAACTAAGTGAATAAGAGACCCAGATGCATGCTGGGAAGAGCGCTGGCGTGCTCTGAAAGCTCATTACAGATTTCGAGGAGCTCAGGGGCCTAATTAACACCAGCTCATTTCCTACCTGTGCCCAAAAACACTGGGCTGTCGTTTTTCATTATTAATTCTCTATCAGCGGCTGACCGTCAGTCAGGCCAGAATCACAGATCTCCAGGCTTCGTCAATTAACCGGGTCATGGGCATGAATATTAATCCTCACCTCTGTCATTTGGGTACCTGGCATCGACCCCTTCAGACAGGGCAGCTTTCTCCGGAGGACCCCAAAGCTCTCGTCGCAACTGACCTTTAACCCTCGGCTTCGTTCCCGTATGCTTTAGCGAGTCCCAGAGCGAACCGCCGCAAAACCTTGCGAGATGGACGCTCACGTGACGTGTCCAGCCGGGCCGATTTCACTCAAAACCTTTCACGGATGCAGAATAGTTTTGAATTAGTTCATGCGCTCCCTGGGAATCGAAGTTGCTAGCATCATGCTTTTACTGTTATTATTATTACGATTTTTAAATTATTATAACATTAAGTTTTAAAGCAACACCACATGAATATTTAGCATATAAGGCAATCCCAGAATGCACTGCAACAAACATTCACAAACATTTCATTAACACTGCAGAATTTGCACTGCCCAATTTCTCTATCTGATTTTTTTTTTAATCTGAATTTTAATTAAGGGAACAAAAGTCTAATTTGAATGTAAGGAAGCAGAATTAAAATGAATATTAATGTAACTATACTTTTCTTAACTAGAAAAACAACATTTGTCAACTTTAAATGTTTTTTGAAAGTTTATAAAAAGCTTAAAAGGCCTTAAAGTTGGAAGGTTTAGCCTATAGGCTTCAAAGTTTCAAAATGATTTCTCATAGATTACTCTGGTATAACCAAAACAAAAAAAATCAAACTACAATGCATGAAAACACATTGAACCTTATCGGTTTATTGCATATGATTATGACATTCAGAACTGAATTGAAAAGGATTTTTAAATTTCAAGTCCGTTCATGAATATAAATTAATTTAAATAGAAAACTCAAATTTGAATGTAGTGAAGTAGAATTAAAATAAATTTAATTTTAAAGAAAATGTAACTAAATTTTAACTAGAAAAGCTAAATTTGTTGGCTTTTTTGAAAGTAAAAAAAAAAAAAAAAAAAAAGCTTCAAAGGCCTTAAAGTTTGAAGATTAAAGTTTTCAAACTTTCAAAATGATTTTTCAGGCCTTCAAGTTTGAAGGTTTATAAGTTCAAACATTCAAAATTATTTTTCATAAACTGCATCTTTAAAACAACTATATTTTTGTCTGGCTTGTAAATATAAACAAGTAAATAATCTACAGGTGCACTAAGACAAATTTGAATTTGAATTTTGACAAATTTGACAAAAACTGAATTTGAGTAAAAAATTAAACTCATTTATACATTTTAACTACAGAAGAGCTAATTTTGTTGACTTTGACATTCAAAGTCTTTTAAATTTCAATTCAGTGCCTAAATTTAAGGTAGCAACCTTTAATTTGGATGAAAGGAATTAAAATAATTGAAATTTAAAGAAATTCATGTAACTATAATCTTTACCTCGGAAAGCACAAATTGTTGGCTTTACAAAGCCATGTTTGAAAGTTAAAAGGCCTTAAATTCAAATGTTCAAAATGAATTTTCATGAATTGTATTTTCAATACACAAAGCTCTGACCTTTAACCCCTTAAAAGTTCCCATGTAAACACAGAACACAAACTAAAGTTTTCTTCCAAACTCGCAACAGTTCCAGGAAATTTGTAGATTTCCACTCACATCAGGGGTTTCGTTTCCGTGAGTTTTCTTGGCGAAAGACGGGAGAAGCCTCGCTGCTTAAACCTGCCGGTATGCATTAAACATAGAATTGGCAGAGGGAATGATGGGATACTTCGTTGCATGGGTGCTGTGAGTCTTTCATTACCTGAGCTGTGAGAAATCTAATCGACAGCCCCTCCGTCTCGACGGGCGCCCATCCATTCACTGCCCTGCTGCTCCGGCTGAATGCGACCCCCGGTAGGCCGTTCTCTCCTCCATTCTTGGCTTCATTCGCTCGGTTTCCTTCTCTCCTGGCCTTTGGTGGGTCCATTGAGTTCCCAGCTGCCCTTTAGAGTAGTTCTCCATCTCTTTCTCTCCTCGTGCATCTCTCGCTGCTCTTGCTGTGCTTTCCGTGACCTTGCTGTACAGCGAGATGCTCCTGGGAAAAAAGACGCCAACCCTGCATTGCAGCCACTGCCATAATGACCACGGAGGAAAAAAGACAGAGTCGCTGGCTAAAGCCTAGTGCACACTATAGCTTTCATGTTTTAAAGGAATAATAACTGAAAAATTGCTGAAAATGTACTCGCCCTCAGGCCATTCAATATGTAGATGAGTTACTTTCTTCATCAGATTTGGAATAGGGATAGCCGATATATCTCATGTGATATTCATGCGCATCTCATCAGTAAAGCCGGTTCCTTGATTAGCGGTTAATCTCCATCACCTGTTTTCAAATGGAGCGGCATTTAATACACAGAGCCTTAGTTCACAGACAAGCTACGCATATATCGACTGATATATCGCCTTCGATATGAAAGCGATATTGCGTAGCTTGTCAGTGATTTACGGCTCTGTGTATTAAATGCCTCTCCATTTGAAAACAGGTGATGGAGATTAACCGCTAATCAAGGTACCGGCTTTACTGACGAGATGCGCATGAATATCACATGAGATATATCGCCCATCCTTAATTTGGAATAATTTAGGATCACATCACTTGCTCATCAATGGAACCTCTGCAGTGAATGGGTGCCATCAGAATGGGAGTCCAAACAGCTGATAAAAACATCTCAATAATCCACAAGTAATCCACACCACTCCAGTCCATCAGTTAACATCTTGTGAAGTGAAAAGCTGTGTGTTTGTAAGATGTAAGATGTTTGTGAGATGTTTTTATCAGCTGTTTGGACTCTCATTCTGACGGCACCCATTCACTGCAGAGCATCCATTGGTGAGCAAGTGATAAAATAAAGGTTAAAAACATAAAGGTTCCAAAAGGAGGTTTTCAGTGATGCAATAGAAGAACCATTTTGGTTCATTTAGTGAAATGTTCTTAAAAGAACCCTTTTTCAGGGTGAAGAGTCATCTAAAGAACCTTTTGTGGAATGGAAAGATTCCATGGATGTTAAAGATTCTGCATGGAACCATCAATGCCAATAAAGAACCTTTATTTTTAAGAGTGTATCAAGTGCAACTACAATAGGTGAGGGCTTGTGGTGTGTGCTTGGCCTAACATACAGGTCTATTTATGCAATTTGAGATTCAATAGATTATGTCAAACAATCTGAAAGAAGTACACAATTTAATTCTGGTTGATCTTTCGCAAAGCTTTTATTTGTGCGCGCACTTTTGATGACCCAAAAATCACTCCAAATAATGAGCTAAAACATATCGTTTGATTGTAAAATGTACACGTGAACAGCAACTAACACATTATATATTGCCGTTGAATTGTCCAACAGACCAGTTTTTAAAAAGTTAAAGTCTTTCTTCAGAAGTAGATGTCCACACACAGCACTCTCTGTTCCAATCAAACAGCACTGCGTCCAGGTGCCAACTAGACCTTGTTTAAACTTGGCCGAAGAGCCAAATCACTTTCCTGTCAAGACTCTTTCTCACAGCAAAAGCTGCTGGATCATCTGCCAACAATGTTCAATGAAGCCAACAGCCTTTGTCCTCACACATACAGCACTGTGCGCCGTTTAGAAGTGAAGACAAAAGATCTGCTCCAAAACTACGAGCTGCCTTGCTGTCAGCCATCAAGACACAAATTATTAATTATTATTTTTAGAAAACATACTCTACTGTTCAAAAGTTTGGAGTCAGTACTTTTTTGTAATAAATTAATACTTTTATTCAACAAGGATGCATTAAATTGATCAAAAGTGACAGTGAAGACATTGATAATGTTACAAAAGGTTTCCATTTCAAATAAATGATGTTCCTTTGAACTTTGTTCATCAAAGAATCCTGAAAAAATAAAATATATCAGTGTTTCCACAAAAATATTCAGCAGCACAACTGTTTTAACACTGATAATAATCAGAAATGTTTCTTAAGCAGCAAATCAGCATATTAGAATGATTTCTGACACTGAAGACATTTACATTTACATTTATGCATTTAGCAGACGCTTTTATCCAAAGCGACTTACATTGCATTCAAGTTACAGTTTTACATTTGACCAGCTCTTGCTATCCCTGGGAATCGAACCCATGATCTTGGCGTTGCTAGCGCCATGCTCTACCATTTGAGCTACAGGAAGACTGGAGTAATGATGCTGAAAATTCAGATTTACATCACAGAAATAAATGATGTTTTAACATATATTCACATAGAAAACAGCCATTTTAAATTGCAATAATATTTCACAATTTAAATATTTTAATTGGACTTTTAGATCAAATAAATGTGAGCACAAGAGAATTCTTTAAAAAACTAAAAATCGTTACGGACCCCAAATTTTTGAACGGTAATGTAAGTGCATATCTATACATATACACACATACATAATTTTATGCATTTGTACTCATTTTATAGGAATTATTTTCAGTATACCATTTCTAGTCATATTTAAACTACGTAATCTGTATTTATGATACTTGTGATTGAGTTATGATACTTGTGATTGAGTTTTCCACAGCCAGCCGAATAAAGTCAACTTCCTTCTAAACGTCTTATTACATTCATTTCTCTAAAATAACAACATGAACCTGACAAATAGCACTTTGGTTTGAATTAAATTCCGGTCTAGCTAATTTTGACTCGGATACACCTAACTTCCAAAATACAAGAGAGTTCATGAGCCACTCGAAGAAAACGCTCCGAGAATCTCTGAATCGCATTAAAAACACATTAAAGTTGCCGGGATGAAGACTTACTTCACACAAACACATTATGTCTTCCTTTTTTGGCAGTGGTGATTTTCGGCTGAGGGCACCGTCTGGTAACAGCCGCTCATCAACACCCAAGGCACAAATAGAGACAGCCAGCTGTGGAAGCTCTCACATCACTTCCTGCAGTCAGTCGAGCTCCGATCGACTCGCTCCCGCCTGCCTGTAAACGCAAGACTGTGATAGATATGCATTGCTCTTTTTAGAAGACTTCACAGCCTGTGAGGGTATGAGCTGACTTTTTAAGAAAGCACAGAGCTGAAGTGTTCAGGAACGAGGACTGAACCTGTGAATATTACATTAATGATAAGCTTTAGTCAGTGATCTTGGTGTGAACCAAACTAGTCTGTTTTCTAGAGTTTTTAATGGACTGTACTCCTTTTATTATTGGTGTCAAATTGAATATGGCCTTGTTAGAAGTCAATCGTCAACATTCCCTCCGAAACGTTCACGTCTTAATTACGGGACAGAATTTGTACCCTGAATGTTATACACTGACATTTGGTTTAGAAGTAACTTTTACTCAGAAAAATTACTAAGAAATTACAAGCAACACACTGAATTGCACATGAAACTTTGAAGAAGAAAAACTGAATTATTTTCTTATAAAACACTCGAATAATCTTGATTTTATTTACAACTTCAAATTTTTGTAAAACAGGCAAAAAAAAAAAAAAAAAGACTGGGTTTTTTTAAAGGGGTGGTTGATTGCGATTTCACTTTTTTTAACATTAGTTAGTGTGTAATGTTGCTGTTTGAGCATAAACAATATCTGCAGTTGCGGCGCTGAAAGTTCAATGCAAACGGAGATATAATCTTTTAAAATTCTGGCAGTTTAATGCCTACAAAAACGACAGGTAAGGGAC
The DNA here is from genome assembly GCA_023376895.1 of Aspiorhynchus laticeps. Lineage (NCBI taxonomy): Eukaryota > Metazoa > Chordata > Actinopteri > Cypriniformes > Cyprinidae > Aspiorhynchus > Aspiorhynchus laticeps. The sequence goes on along the minus strand of JALXFT010002092.1, from coordinate 59,558 downwards.
TACAACGAGTTACTTCCCGGGTTTGATACGTCACGGACCCAGATAAACCCTGCCCCCGGGAACACGCAGCAAAGGGGGCGAGGCCATGCTGCGCTGCTTTAGAGAAGAGGAAGAGAAAACTAGGGATGTACGTAAAAATCTATTCATATGAATCGTGATTCTGTCTTCTAACGATTCTAATGGATTCACAAGTTTCAAAATCATTAAAGCAGCGGTTCTTAATACTGTTACTCTGTTGCCCTGCTCTGCATCTCTCTCTCTCTCTCTCTCTCTCTCTCTCTCTCTCATTCAGATCGTCAGATCAGCTCCAACAAACTGTTCCAATTATACACTTATTTTCACACAGCAATGAGAAGCATTATAAATGGACACGCGTGCGGTTGCTGTGCTGTATTAAAGCTTTAATCAGGATAAAACCATATATTAAAAGCTAACAGAAGCAGTAGCACTTACAAATAGCAGCGTATTTAAAAGTATGAGACAACAACAACCAAACATACCATTAAGAGCCGTGCTTGCACAGGTTCTGCACGATTCTCTTCACTAATATCCTCTGGGTCTCAATCGGGGTCTAATTGATAAGCATTATAGACAACGCCACTGTTTACAATTCAACCGGAGCACATGCCACTGAGGAGAGGGGCGGGACGTTCAGACGTGCAGTAGAGGCGGTTTAGCCAATCACAACACACTGAGCCAGCTAACCAATCTCAGCCCATCGAGGGAGGGGCTTCATAAAACCAGGAAATAAATCGAGGCGTTTGTCAGAGAAGGGACAGAGAGGTGTGGAATAAAGGTAAATTATGTGAAAAATAATGTGTTTTTAAAAAAAACAAGCATGAACATGCTAGACTGCACCCCATAAACACAATCAAGCCTAGAAAAAAAACAGTCAACCACCCCTTTAAAAGCACAAATGCAGCATAAAAAATATTTTTCAAAGTTATAAAGGAGATTTTTAGAGAATGTTTTACAGGAAAATATTTCAGCCTTTCTATATAATTTCATGTTTAATTCAGAGTTACTTGCTATTTCTTTGTAATTATTTGTGAAATTTACTAGCAATTTTTCTGTCTGTTTCAAATCCTACACAACTTTTTTTTTTTGTGTAATTTCTTTTTTAAAATTTGGTAAAATTGATCAGTAGAACTTAAAATTTTTAAAAAGAGTTTTTACTAATAGGTCTTCTATAAATTTGTTTTCCAGGGAAAATGCACTGAAAATAGTTTTATTTACTACTTCGAAAAAATTTTTTTTTACAGTGTATCCAGAAATCCTTAAAACAAGATAAATATGTTAAAAAATGGCGGTCACTCACGAACAGATTTTGTGTTCTGATTAACTGGGAAAGTAGTTACGTTAAAATTAAAAGTACTAAAATGACTAAAACTAAAATCAGGGTCAACTTATATATTTATATATAGTGATTGCATGTAATCTGGATTGCATGATTATCAGATTCCAAAAATTAGGTACTCATAATTATGCATTTTAATATTACATTTTAAAATGCTTATAATCAGATTACAGTTACTTTTTATATGTGTAAATTATTAGTGTACTGGTGATGTAATCTAAAAAGTCATCAGTAACGAACTACTATTTGTAAGTAATCTACCCCGCACTGTGTGTGTGTGTGTGTGTGTGTATATAAAAGTGACTTGCCTTAAACAGTCCTAAATGTTTCACTTAACAGGGTACTACTGTAAACAAAACAGTTATTGTAAATAAAACAAGATTACTAGAGTATGTTTTATAAGAAAATGCTTTTTCAGTTTTTCTGAAATAATAATGTTTTCTGATAATTAATGTTTTCTGATAATTAATGTTTAATGATAATGTTTAATGTGAAATTTACTAGCAGTTTCTCAGTGAAAATACATTTTTACACTATTTGTTTTTTCAAATCAGTCAAAACCATTTCAAAGCATCAGTGAAAAGAGTGGAATGAGAAACGCATCGACTGTATAATCTGTGCACAGAGGACACGGGTTCATTTCTGAAGGACCTGAAAGTGAGCCGTGGATCCTGAAAGCGTGTGTGTAGGTTGATCTGGCTCTAGAACAAACTGTGTTGTTATAAAGTGCTGCGTTCACCAGCGAGTCTCTGTGGTCTTTCAGCCTTCACCCGTTTTCTCCTCTTAATGAGCTTCACTCACTACTGACGGCATTCAGCAGAAAAAACCCTTTTAATAATTTGTGCTGTTGAGAACGGCCTAGCAGAGCACTTTCTCTGACATTCTGCTGATGGAACGACATCCAGAAATGCTTATGATTACAAAAACCTTGTTTGACTCCTCCCACTTCGCCAATATTAGCACGGCTAAAATCTATAAATAAGGAAAAAAATAAAAAAATAAGCAGCAGCTTCATTCTTTCCAGGTGTTTTGCATCACTTAACACAAATTTTCAATTGCAATACACCCTGTTTGGCACACGGGAGCGAGGCGTTTGGTGTCAGAAGAGCTGCGAGAGAAACTCAGGTGCCCAGTCCATGGCGGTTTGGGCCACAGCCAGCGCCGCCGCTCCTAACGTGGCCGACAGACCCCACACTGCCATTTTGATGAGCTGGTTAGTGCTTGCTGGCTGGGTGCTCATGGGAAGGGCTAGCTGGTTTTCATGCCGCTTTTCAAGCTGTTGACGAAGGACGGAGTCGGGCCGCTGCCTCAGTGTGGACGTCTGGAAGTCTGTGAAGGTGCTGATGGCGATTCTGAGAAGAGAAACATGAATGAATGAATGAATGAATGAAGCATTTATATGAAGAAACAGAAAGCAGTGTTACTTTAGTATCACTATTTTATCTTAATAATTTTCCATTTTGATTTTTGTTAAAGTTTTAAGACTTTTGTTTGTGTATTTCAGTAGTTTTTAAGTGTATTTAGGTTTTTTAATTTTTATGTCAGTGTTAGTAATTTAGTGGCATTTTAGGAATTTTTTTAAGTTCTTTTTTTCTTTTTAAATATGTCTATTAAGTTTTTTTATTAATTCTATTTCAATTTAAATCATTTTAGTACTTCAAACAGAAATTGTACATTTTATTTTAAAGTTTTAGTAATTTTGTGAAGTTTTAGTCATTACGTTTTTGGTCGTCTAAAATGTCTTTTTTTTTATTTCCGTTGCAATTTTATTCCTTTTAATACTTCAACTTGAATACCTGAGAAATGTTAAAGTTTTAGTAGATTTGTTGTTTTAGACATTTTAAATAAGTTTTTGTTTTTTAAATATAGATATATTTTTAATAACAATATTTTTAAATTCAGTTCTAGTTTTGGTCATTTTAGTACTTTAACTAAACGAAGATTAGAAAGTTTAAGTCAATTTTTAATCAAAGTCTTAGTCAATTTTAATTAGTCATTTTTATTAGTTTTTAAAATGTCTATTTAATTTTTAGTCATTTTTATTTCAGTTTTATTCATTTCAGTACTTACACTAAATTAAATTTAAAAATTTGCCTCCACAACAAAAATAAATAAAATAAATGTAAGTTTTTTTTTAGATTCCATTTATTTAAGTTTACTTAAGTTAAAATACATCTTTATTTAGTATTTTTAGTTTTAGATCACAATTACATTGATTTAAAATCAATCTATAGCAATACTGCAAACACAACAAATGAAACAAATAATAAATGCTGATTAAGCCTTTATGTTTTTGTCAAGAACTATGTCTGGTGTTTACGGGCCGTATCTCTACAGTATCCTACTCATGTGTAAAGCAACTTCAGTCTTTACTGAAAGAGAAATGCTGCATGAAGTCACAAAATCACATCCAATTAAAACAGATTTGATTTTCAAAATCAAGATGAAGGCATTTGCAACTTTCAAGTGAACAGATAAGAAAACATTTTTATTTTCCTTCAAAATAACGTACATCAAAAAAATCATGCACAATAAAAGAGATTTCAGAAATAGAAACCAAGTGACCAACAAAAAGGTCAGGTTTGAACGCCCGGTTAGTGAACAACACAAGAAAAGACTAACTGGGTGAGGCATAGTACAAAAGAACCATCGAAAAGCAGACAGAAGGAATTGGAGCGGACTCGTGGCCTCTAGTCTCAATCAGACACACGGATAGAGCCTCATTTCCAGAGTTTTCCCAAGTCCTGTGGAGCCCATGCTGAGGGCTACACCACTTTCTCTCTACAGTTTAGAGGAAAACATCATTAAAAAATCATAAAATATTCAATTCCATTTCATTACGGTCTCTATGGAAGAATAGTAAACATGGAATGCAAATGCCTTTCACTCAAGATAATAAAACTGCCAGAAATACATTCAACATTTAATGAAAAAGTGGCTCTCGTACAAGAAATACCATGGGCAGGCGCTGACGGGCTCAACGACTTTAAGTCTTCATTGGTTTTTGTGCTTTTTTTTTGCTCTCCTGCCTCAGATTCTAGGCTTTCCCCAGTTCTCATTAGTATCTACAGCTAATACGCCACCGCTGAAAATAGCTGACAGGTAACAGCAGAGCAATTAACTTTTAAACTTTCCCTTTACCAGCGGAGGCCCGGGAGAGCCAGCGGTTTGCGCTGACGAAACCCCAGTCTAATGCAGCGACACCGACCCGGCAGAGCTCTGTCACTCACAACCTCTTATGAAAGGATCTTTACGCAGTGCTTTTCCATTCAGCCACAGTTCGCTGAAAAACCATATCGATCAGGTTACTAAAGAACTGCATCGTACTCCAGCTCTTCTAAAGTCAAATATTAGCTTTGTGCAAAGTGCAAAGCAGGGTTATTATCGTTAAATAAAACCATTTACAAAAACTGTTTTATTGCTTGACTTAAAATGAACAATAACTAAAATAAAATTAAAAATTAAACTTATTTTATCTAGCTGCCAATGGAACATTTCTAATTTTCATTTAAAGCTGAAATACTAAAATAACTAAAAATAAACTATTATATAAACACTTTGTAAAAACTATTTATAAAAAGAACTAATACAAATGAAGAAACAAAATACTAAAACGTTCAAATTGAAATGAAAACCAAAAATTTTAAATTAAATGTAATTCAAAATATTAACAAAAATATAATAGAATATCAATGATATTAAAATAACACTGGTGCAAAGATGTAAAGATGTATGGTATAAAGAGATATTTACCAAAATCATATTTGCAACAACGGTGCCTATAGGTAAAAAAATAAATAAATAAATGAAACTATAGTTTTATTGCACCAAGTTATTTTATTTCAACTACTTGCCAATGCAATATTGTTATAAACACTAAAAAAAGATAATAAATAAAAATGACTAAAACTTTCAAATTTAAATGAAAACAGAAAATATAAAAATAAAATAAAATTGAAAATATTAACAAAAACTAATGATATTAAAATAACACTGGTGCAAAGACAAAGTGAGCAAATTATAATGATGCCTAGTTTCATTGCACCAGGTTATTTTATTTCAATATTTGTTATTTTCATTTTACTTGTAGAAATAATAATAAAAAAGACAAAAACACAAAATAACTACAACTTTAAATCAGAACAAAATGAACAAAAGTAAAATGATTCAAAATATTAACAAGAACTATAACAGTATATCAGTGATGCTAAAATAACACTGCTGGAAAGACCTAAAGTGAGCGCTATTATTTATTTGCAAAAATGGCACCTAGTTGCACTGCACCAGGTTTTGACATCAATGGTGCCAAAAACAATTGATTCTCGTGAACATGAAGAATGGAGAACAACTCTGTTTGATCGTTTCCTCACACAAAGTTATCCATGACTTCAGAAGCCTTGCGAATTTTGCTTTTTTGGTGTTTTTATCCTTTCTGGAGCTCGTCAGATATGAAATTATGACCTGCTGTTGTATGGCAAGAACCAGGTGAAGATTTTTCAAAGATTCAGGTACAAAGTATAGACAGATTTTGAAGGACGCGAGGATGAGTAAATCATTTTCATTTTTTGGGTGAACTGTCCCTTTAACTCCCTACGCGATGGGCTCTGCAGGGAATCTCTCTTCCCGCATCTTCAGAGATGAATTTTAGTCTTTGGTTTCCTCTGACTGCTCTCTTCAAGGTGGCACATGTCTGATGGTCTTTGATCGCTTTTTCTCCCTCCCTCTTGTCTCTAAAAGAGTTTCTAATTTTACCGTTTCCTCTCTCAGAAGCAGCAGATTGTGTGACCTCTGTCACATCATTCTTCTGTTTTTCCCCTCGCTCTTCCTCTTGCTCAATCTGTTCTTGCTGTGGTGAGGAAGATACAGCAGATGATGGATGTGTTTACACTGGAAGAACATTTCCACGGCTGCACTCAGTCAAACCATCACAACTCCACAGTCTTCACGGAAATCCTACCCTCATCTTCCTCTTTGAAGGTCTCGTTCACTAATCACATGCATACATGTACTAGTGCGTAAAGCCTGTGTGCAAATGCTTACATGTTTCAACTGATTTGCACATATGTATTTTTAATTTAGGATCAAATTTAGAACCAACCCAAACCACATATTCGCAAATTAAAAATTTTATGCAAAATTTGGTTCAAAAAACTTAAATTCAAAAATGTGGGGTCAGTGGGGTTTTTAATTATTAGTTTTGTTCCGCAAAGATGCATAAAATGTATCAAAAGTGAGAGTAAAGACATTTGTAATGTGACAAAACATTCCATTTCACATCAATGAAGCCTGAAAAAATAAATGAATCACTGTTTCCACAAAAATATGAAGCAGCACATCTGTTTTCAACATTGATAATCAGAAATGTTTCTTGAGCAGCAAATCAGCATATTAGAATGATTTCTGAAGATCATGTGACACTGAAGACTGGAGTAATGATGCTGAAAATTCACCTTTGTAATCACAGGAATAAATTACATTTGAATATATATTTGAATAGTAATATTATGAAATACTATTACCATTTTAAATAATTATTTTCTATTTTTTCTGTATTTTTAATCAAATATATGCAGCCTTGGTGAGCAGAAGAGACTCTTAAAAAATATTGTACCAACCCCAAACCTTTGAACAGCAACATCATTTTTTATTGGAAATAATAAAATTATGGCCTCTGCAGATGTCTGAACTGAGCGCTGAATATCCACTGACCCTAAAATTGCCCCTGCTCTCCTGCAGGTGTAACATGCCTGTAAACCTGATCACCATTAGAGCCTTGGGAGCCCGTTATTGGCTTTTAGAGCATATACTTAAAGCCCTCTCTCGCTGTCATAGCGTTATGGGTTAACAGTTCAGTGGGATGCTCTAATTCAATGCGTCCTTCCATCAAACACACACGATGGCCCTATTATTAGACACTTGCTGCTGAGATGGTATGCCCAATTACCCATGAGCCTGCAATCGGCTTGTGTGAAAGAGTGTGCGTGTGTGTCCTGCAGGCCTTTGTGAATCAGCTCTGATGTCCTGATGACCCGTAAGTGCTGGCTCTTTGTCACGTCAACAGGAGCTGCTCGTTCAAGCGTGCAGTGATGCACCAAAGGCCTTTGCTTACTGGACACACATAGAAATTACAAGTGGAGGTTAAAGGGTTAAATGTTCCTATATGCTCTATAGGTCCACTTTGGTTCTCCAAAATGTTCCAAGCAATCCAAATCTATAATGATGCTTTGAAGTCAAGTCAAAAAGATAGTATTTAGGAGCTGAATGCACATAACGCCACCACAAAGTCGGAATTTCGAGTGGTTAAACTGAACTTTCCCTAAGGAATACTTCACCAAAAATGAAAATGAGCATAGAATACTCACCCTCAGGCCATGCAAGATGTAGTAGAGTTTGTTTCTTCATCAGACTTGGAGAAATGTAGCATTACGTCACTTGCTCACCATTGGATCCTCTGCAGTGAATGGGTGCCGTCAGAATGAGAGTACAAACAGCTGATGAAAACATCACAATAATCCACACCACTCCAGTCCATCAGTTAATGTCTTGTGAAGTGAATAGCTGCATGTTTGTAAGAAACAAATCCATCATTAAGATGTTTTTACTTCAAACCGTTGCTTCCGGCTAAAATACGAGCCTATAATCAATAATAATACTTCCTCCGGTGAAAAAGTCTAGTCTTGTCTGAATCAGGAGAGAAATATGCACAGATCAAGCACTGTTTACAAGCAAAAACAGTCCAAAACAACAGGAGTTGCACTTTTTTTTTTCACTGGAGGAAGCGTTATTAGTGATAGAGGACTCGTATTTTAGCCACAATTTAAAGTTAAAACGTCTTGATGGATTTGTTTCTTACAAACATGCAGCTTATGGCTTCAAAAGACGTTAATTGATGTATTACTTGTGGATGATTGTGATGTTTTTATCAGCTGTTTGGACTTTTATTCTGAAGGAACATATTCACTGCAGAGGATCCAATGGAGAGCAAGTGATGTAATGCCAATTTTTTTCTAATAAAGAAACACATTCACATCTTATATGGTCTGAGGGCGAGTACATTTTCAGTGAACTATTCTTTTAAGCCCTGCGTTTGTTTACTCAATTTTCTGATGTTAGGAAGTGTCAGCCAGTTCAGTGAATCTTTCTTTATCAAAAGTGCTCATTCTAGGCTGGGAATTGGTAAAAATTACTTTGGTTCTTAGCAGAAAATGCAAAAAAAAAAAACTTGTTTAGGCAATGCATCAAACAAAGATCACACCTTTAATGTAAATCTAATGCAACATTTCTCAAACGCATCACTGAATATTTTAGATCTCCCTTATTTAACATACCTGATTCTACTGATTAGCTCATTCGTGACCTGAATTAGGCATGTCAAATAATCCAAAACATGCAGTCTTGTGGGGTTCTGCAGGAAAAGGATTGAGAAATACTGAACAAAAAGCTATACCTGTAGCCATGGCCTAGTGGTCATTCGGGAAGCTCAGATTATTTCAGTCTATCTTTCCCCTTGCCCTCTCTCTGGTTCTATAAATAAAAAAATAGGAAGAAGCCCAAAAAAATCTTATGCAATAAAGCATGCAACAGACTGACTGATTCGCCTCAGCCTTTCCAAAGTATGAAAAAGATTTATAAACGTGCTTGAGGGTTCAGACCAGCTCTAGGTAGATGTAATGTGGGTGTCATGTTCCTGAAATCTTTCTATTTAGTTTGGCAGATCTTCCAAACCATGTGGTACTTTATCTAAATATGGGTAGCTGGATGCATAACATGGCACCTACCCAGATTAACTTTTTAAATTAAGAAAGATTTGAACACAAATGTGAGTTTGTAAATGAATATGGAAAACTACCTCAGTCCTGAAACTATTTAGACCTCGGTTAACATTACTGAATAGACTGTGTGGCCTATATGACACCATATAAAAGGAAAGCCGATTCAGAAGCATAGCAAGTTTTATTACATTTTGATGGAAGATTTGAAATATACAATACACTTTTTTTTTTTTTAATTCCATGTATGGATGAATCATTAAAAAAATAGACCAGGAACATGAATTTAGAAAAAATAATGAGATATGAAGTCGATTGTGATATATACAGTTGTCAGATATAAACTCACAATTAGAAAAAGTAGATGAAATTGTAAGATGTAAAGTCACAATTATGAAAAATACATGCAACTGGTAGATATAAATTCAATTACAAAAAAGATGCAGATGCAAGAAATAAAGTCAGAATTGTACGATATAAAGTCACAATTAAGAAAGATAGACACCTGTGAGATACGACACAATTTTGAGATACAAAGTTAAAATTATGAAGACGACAACAGGGTTCTGTAAAGTTGCAATTACGAAAAATTAGGAGATATAAAGTCACGTAGTGAAAAAAAGATGCAACTAGGAGATATAAAGCTAGATTTGTGAGATACAAATACAAAAAAAGATGCAAATGGGAGATATAAAATCAGAATTCTGAAAAAGACATAATTGGAGGACATGATAGAATTGTGAGATATAAAGTTGCAATTGTAAAAACAAATGCATTTGTTGAGATTTAAAGTTGCAATTTTTAAATAGATAGATAAAGTTGCAGTTATAAAGAAATGCATGCAATTGTAAGATATAAAAGTTGCAGCTACGAAAAAAGTACAGTAGACGCAATTGGGAGATACGAAGCCTTAATTGCAAAGACGCAATTGGGAGATACAAAGTCAGAATTGTGAGATATAAAGTCACAATTAAGAAAAATAGATGCAATTGTGAGATACAAAGTCGCAATTCACCCTTCGCCGGGAGTTTGATTGACAGGCGATCTGACCAATCACAATGCAGAATCTTTCATTTCAAGGTTCAAGGTTCAAGGTTCTTGTTTATTTGTCACATACACAATCATACAGGGTATAATCAGTAGTGAAATGTAGGTCAGGACAGGTCCGCTCAATGGACAGTGCAAAAAATTAAAAATAAAAATAAAAGTAAAAGATAAAAATAAAAATAAAAATAAAAATAAAAATAAAAATAAAAGATAAAAGATGATACATGATACATAGATGATTTTTGTCCGACAAACTAGACAGATTAGATTGACGTCGGAATAACTTGAAAAATAGTGTATATTGACATCTTTCCGTGGTTGAAACAAGATACCTTCTGATGTTCATTCATGTTTATTTCATGCTAAACCCATAAAGAGGAAGAGATGATCGGTTCACGTGCCACTTGAACTGAGGCAATACAGTGATCTGTCACGACACATTAAAAAGCCACAAAACGCTATTTATTGTTTGAATTTCTTAAATTACAAAATTTGAAAGCTGAGACCTTGTTTCATACCAAAAGTAACCTGCTCTGTCTTGTCTGTCGGCGTGTCGTCAGTGTTTGCTCCACAATGTATTTTTCACTGCGTGAGAACATGATGTGTGGTGTGAGAGCAGACGGCTTGTCGGATGTAGCAACAGTAACTAAGGGGGGCAGGTTTTTGTGCAGAATCAATTGTAACTGTAACAAAGTTGCAATTACGAAAAATACAGTAGACACAATTGGGAGATATAAAGTCAGAATTGTGAGATTAGGGATGGCTCGATACCATAATTTTGGCTTCGGTACGATACCAGAATGCAATACCTCGGTATCGATACTAAATCGATACCATAGGTGACAAATAACCAGCCTCAAAAGATAAGTGAATTTAAAACAATTTTATTATTAATAATAATAATAATAATAATAATACAAAACAGATTCATATCTTAATACCTTTGTATCAAACTGTAAAAAAACCTACAGGGAACATAGGTAATATTTTGATGTTGGAGAAAAAAAATAGGCTAACTGAAGATAAGTAGTAATAAGGTGTAAATACAGTCAGGTCCATAAATATTGGGACATCGACACAATTCTAACATTTTTGGCTCTATACACCACTTATTTTTCAAATGAAACGAACAAGATGTGCTTTAACTGCAGACTGTCAGCTTTAATTTGAGGGTATTTACATCCAAATCAGCTGAACAATGTATTAATTACAACAGTTTGCATATGTGCCTCCCACTTGTTAAGGGACCAAAAGTAATGGGACAGAATAATAATCATAAATCAAACTTTCACTTTTTAATACTTGGTTGCAAATCCTTTGCAGTCAATTACAGCCTGAAGTCTGGGACGCATAGACATCACCAGACGCTGGGTTTCATCCCTGGTGATGCTCTGCCAGGCCTCTACTGCAACCGTCTTCAGTTCCTGCTTGTTCTTGGGGCATTTTCCCTTCAGTTTTGTCTTCAGCAAGTGAAATGCATGCTCAATCGGATTCAGGTCAGGTGATTGACTTGGCCATTGCATAACAGTCCACTTCTTTCCCTTCAAAAATTCTTTGGTTGCTTTTGCAGTATGCTTTGGGTCATTGTCCATCTGCACTGTGAAGCGCCGTCCAATGAGTTCTGAAGCATTTGGCTGAATATGAGCAGATAATATTGCCCGAAACACTTCAGAATTCATCCTGCTGCTTTTGTCAGCAGTCACATCATCAATAAATACAAGAGAACCAGTTCCACTGGCAGCCATACATGCCCACGTCATGACACTACCACCACCATGCTTCACTGATGAGGTTGTATGCTTAGGATCATGAGCAGTTCCTTGCCTTCACAGTTCTGGAACAACATCCTGGACAGATGAGACCAAGATCAACTTGTACCAGAGTGATGGGAAGAGTATGGAGAAGGAAAGTATGGAGAAGAGTATGGAGAAGGAAAGGAACTGCTCATGATCCTAAGCATACCACCTCATCAGTGAAGCATGGTGGTGGTAGTGTCATGGCGTGGGCATGTATGGCTGCCAGTGGAACTGGTTCTCTTGTATTTATTGATAATGTGACTGCTGACAAAAGCAGCAGGATGAATTCTGAAGTGTTTCGGGCAATATTATCTGCTCATATTCAGCCAAATGCTTCAGAACTCATTGGACGGCGCTTCACAGTGCAGATGGACAATGACCCAAAGCATACTGCAAAAGCAACCAAAGAGTTTTTGAAGGGGAAGAAGTGGACTGTTATGCAATGGCCAAGTCAATCACCTGACCTGAATCCGATTGAGCATGCATTTCACTTGCTGAAGACAAAACTGAAGGGAAAATGCCCCAAGAACAAGCAGGAACTGAAGACGGTTGGAGTAGAGGCCTGGCAGAGCATCACCAGGGATGAAACCCAGCGTCTGGTGATGTCTATGCATTCCAGACTTCAGGCTGTAATTGACTGCAAAGAATTTGCAACCAAGTATTAAAAAGTGAAAGTTTGATTTATGATTATTATTCTGTCCCATTACTTTTGGTCCCTTAACAAGTGGGAGGCACATATGCACACTGTTGTAATTCCTACACCGTTCACCTGATTTGGATGTAAATACCCTCAAATTAAAGCTGACAGTCTGCAGTTAAAGCACATCTTGTTTGTTTCATTTGAAATCCATTGTGGTGGTGTATAGAGCCAATTTGTGTCGATGTCCCAATATTTATGGACCTGACTGTATATTCAAATATTGTTATCTTTTCAGTGTAAACACATGGTGCAAACAAAATGTCTCAATGTAACAAAAAACCTACCGGGACCATAGGTTACATTTTGACTGAGTTTGAAGAAGAAATTACAACTGAAGTTGCGCAATTGATGCAACAAATGTTGCTTTATTGTAAAGTGTTATTCTAACAGTCAAAGTAATATTCAAAATCACGTTATTTCTCTCTCTCTCAGATTGTTTTCAGATTTCAGACTCAGCCAAAGAAAAAGCATTAAATATAAATCTCACTCTCTCGCTTGCTTCATATTAGCGGTCAGCAGCGCGGCAGTAACATTCCCTTTATATCATTGATACTAAAATGAATATAGCAAAACTCTTGCTCAGTTAAAATCCAATTAATATTTGATTGTATGAAATGCAAGTGCATAATATTACGTGACAAAAACTTCACTGGTTGTAGCGTGTCACACATGCACGTTTGAGCTTACTTTATCACATCTGTATGTGCGTTGTAAATAAAAGTTCAAATTAAATCTGAATTTATGAATGATGCACTCACCTGTCGATCTCTTACTTCTCTGAAAAGATCAGGATGAGCAAGCGACAAATGCTTAAAAAGATTTGATGTGTTCCTGTGGCAACATTATTTTAGGCCTATAGCAACGCTTGCATACAGGTGAAGTAAGGTCAGTTTGTTCACATTTGTCATCTGTTTTGTATCCAAAGTAATGCTATATTTCACTTGTACTGTTCTCTTTGTTTATTAATTTCGGATGCGTTGATAGTTTCAGCTGTTTGATCCATTGCGTTGTTCTGTTGTCACATTTACTGGCTGCGCAGCAATTTGGGAAGCACTGCCACCTACAGGTGCATTTGCTACTGCAGCGTATGAAATAACGAATTGAGCAAAATTATGATATCTTACCATTTAAAATATAATATATACTTTTCCAGTACCGGTATACCGCGCATCCCTATGTGAGATACATAGTCGCAATTACAAAACATAGATGCAACTGAGATGCAAAGCTGCAATTACAGCAAACAACCTGCATACAAACACCCTCGATCCACAAACTCTCAACATCCATTAAACTACACGGGTGCTTGTAAATTCTCCTCTAGTATTTTCTTTCCTGAACACACGAGATCTAATCAAACCGGCAACAGGCAGCACTAACAAACCCCAAACGCTGAGATCAGAGCATCAGTCTCGGTGATAATGTTACTGCGTTTATGAAGTCAGATGCGCGCAGAGGGCAGGGTGTTAGCCTGAGGGGGTGTGCAGGGGGTTTTAATGAAGAACATTTGGGGTCAAAGCCATTAGGGAGGACGTGCCACTCCTCATTACAGCACTCCACAGGGTCAAACAGAACAATAGAGATCAAGGTCACAGGTCACGGCCTCAAGAGGGGCTGCTCATTTCACTCACACACACACGAATGTTCTTCGCTTTCAATGAGGCCACAGATGCTGGTGGGGGAGGGGTTATGCAAATCAGGGCAGAGCTTTAATAACCCATTGAGGCGGAGCTTCCTTATTGCAGGCCTGATTTGCATAAGAGTCGCAGACAGAGTCGTTCTTGCACTTTCTGTCTATCTTTGTTGCTCTTTCTCTCTCACTGTAGCGTTTATGTCTTTGTAAAAGTCTCTCTCTCATTTCCTTCTCTCTCTCTCTCTCTCTTTCTTTCTTGCTGCCCCTCGTTCTCAATTCTGTCACTTCCTTTTTCTCATTTCTGTCTCTCTCTCGCTCTTAATCTTCATAGGCGACAACAGACGTGGGGAGATCTTGAACAAGACAGATCTCTCCTCTGATGGCTTTTTCAGCGCTGAGGGACTCGAATTCGGTTCCCGCCAAATGCCAGAGGAATCGTTTCCTGCTGCCGTAAGAGATAAATCATTAAAGTGGCTTCACCTGCATCTGCAAATCCAATTGGCAGACTGACAGCGAGTGTTTAGAAACATAGGGGCGAGACGCAGACAGCTTCGGCTGAGCGTCCTTCACGTCACAACAGGGGCGCAACAGTCTCACCGTGTGCAGAGGAAGTGATATTATACTCAATAGCTCCACCTGATGGACACAGGTGGAAACAAACACCCCTCCAGACCAAAGATGACAAGTGTGTGTGCACTGCATCTTACAGTATAACAGCACTGGAACTATATAACACTACTTAGGGCTGAACGATTTGGAGAGACAAAAAAAGCTAATAAAACGGAATTTTGTTTTAAAGATCTCCAGATTTGCTGAGCTTGTTTGTAGGGGTGCAGAATTTGGTAAATAAATAAATAGAAAATAAAATCATATTGTGAATATATACTAAATGCTAACACTAATACAAATAATAATACTTTTTATTATTATAAAAAAATAAGACATCAATATTATAATCATACTATTGTACTGTAACATAAAAAGTATAACATATAGAATATTCAAAATACCAAAAATAGTATTTCATAAAAATACTATTATATCAACTAATACAGGTGCATCTCAATAAATTAGAATGTCGTGGAAAAGTTCATTTATTTCAGTAATTCAACTCAAATTGTGAAACTCATGTATTAAATAAATTCAATGCACACAGACTGAAGTAGTTTAAGTCTTTGGTTCTTTTAATTGTGATGATTTTGGCTCACATTTAACAAAAACCCACCAATTCACTATCTCAACAAATTAGAATACTTCATAAGACCAATAAAAAAAACATTTTAGTGAATTGTTGGCCTTCTGAAAAGTATGTTCATTTACTGTATATGTACTCAATACTTGGTAGGGGCTCCTTTTGCTTTAATTACTGCCTCAATTCGGCGTGGCATGGAGGTGATCAGTTTCTGGCACTGCTGAGGTGGTATGGAAGCCCAGGTTGCTTTGATAGTGGCCTTCAGCTCATCTGCATTGTTGGGTCTGGTGTCTCTCATCTTCCTCTTGACAATACCCCATAGATTCTCTATGGGGTTCAGGTCAGGCGAGTTTGCTGGCCAATCAAGCACAGTAACACTGTGGTCATTGAACCAGCTTTTGGTACCTTTGGCAGTGTGGGCAGGTGCCAAGTCCTGCTGGAAAATGAAATCAGCATCTCCATAAAGCTTGTCAGCAGAAGGAAGCATGAAGTGCTCTAAAATTTCCTGGTAGATGGCTGCGTTGACTGTGGACTTCAGAAAACACAGTGGACCAACACCAGCAGATGTCATGGCAGCCCAAATCATCACTGACTGTGGAAACTTCACACTGGACTTCAAGCAACATGGAATCTGTGCCTCTGCACTCTTCCTCCAGACTCTGGGACCTTGTTTCCAAATGAAATGCAAAATTTACTTTCATCTGAAAAGAGGAATTTGGACCACTGAGTTCTTTTTCTCCACAGCCCAGGTAAGACGCTTCTGACGTTGTCTCTGGTTCAGAAGTGGCTTGGTAGCCCTTTTCCTGAAGACGTCTGAGCGTGGTGACTCTTGATGCACCGACTCCAGCTTCAGTTCACTCCTTGTGAAGCTCACAAGTGTTTGAATCAGCTTTGCTTGACCGTATTCTCAAGCTTGCAGTCATTCCTGTTGCTTGTGCACCTTTTCCTACACAAATTCTTCCTTCCAGTCAACTTTGCATTTAATATGCTTTGATACAGCACTCTGTAAACAGTCACACCTTTCAGTAATGACCCTCTGTGACTTACCCTCTTTGTGGAGGGCGTCAATGTTCGTCTTCTGGATCATTGACAAGTCAGCAGTGTTCCCCATTATTGTGGTTTCAAAGAACAAGAGATACCCGGAATTTATACTGTATGGATGGTCATTAATTGAAACTCAAATGTAAATATTCTAATATTTTGAGACACTGATTTTTGATTTTCATGAGCTGTAAGCTCTAATCATCAAAATTAAAACAAAAAACTTTTGAAATGTTTTACTTATCTAAAATATATGAAAGTTTCACTTTTTGAAATAACTTCCAAGAAAAAAATAACTTTTTCACGACATTCTAATTTATTGAGATGCACCTGTATATCATTTTGCAATTATATACAAATGACTATACAAAAATAATAATAATGATAATAAAAAATAAAAAGTAAAATATATAGAATATTCAAGAAAATATATAAAATAGTATTTCATAAACATAATACCATCAAATTATATCATATTGTATTATATACAAATCACTATAAAAAAAGAATTATGATAATAAATAATAATAATAATAATAGCTATTATTATTGTTACAAATATTAAGCATCAAACAGAATAAGAAATATATTACTATTGCCATACTATTGTACTGTAAAATAAAGAGTATAATATTGAATATTCTGTAAAAAAAATAATTAAAAACATTACTTATTTAATAAAATCAATAATATCAAACAATAATAAAATTTTATTTTACAGCACAATAATAAAATTATTTTATTTTTTACAGCTGTAAAATAACAATACCAATATTATAGATTTTTTTTTTCATTTTCAAACATTAAACCCTTTGGCAAAAAAACAACAACAGGAAGATCTTAAAGCTCCTTTGTTGGCAAAACGTGTATAAACCCGTCTCATTATAAATCTGGAATAGCTAGTGCATGTTGTATTCTCAAAATGCATGTTATAAGCGACCCAAACTCACAACACTCGCAGAGATGGAGTTTGTGTGGAGCAGCATTTACTGTGAAACGAATTGCTCTGAGATCCTAAAAACACCAGATTATGAGCTGCTCACGTGTAAATGAACACACTGCAGTGCTTCACTACGAAACATGCAGTGCATAATAATTTACAATAATTATTGATAATTTATAAGTATCTTATTTACTTATGCTTCACTTGAGAGGTAAAAACCTTTGTACAAGTGCATGTGTGTGCATGTAAGCGTGTTTGAGAGCCTCACATGTTGCGTGGCTGCAGCGTTGCAGACTGGGTAAGCAGAGAGGGCGGGCAGCTCATGAACAGACTCTGAGCTCGACCAATCAGCTTCTCGTACGGCAGATCCTGAGGCATCTGAGACAGCAGGTGATGAACGCTGGGCATATCACACTCGCTGCTCTTCACTTCCTTCTGTCTGTACAACACAATCTGACGAGAGGGAGAGAGAGACAGAGGTCTGTTAGTTTCAGCGTCAGACGGGCCGCCCACAGTCCATTCACTGACCGTCTGACGCGTACTGCATAAAACTGACAATTTAATCTGATCGACTGGCTTTACTCAAGTATAAAATTCCACTGGGACACAAATGTGTTAAAAATGTTAAAGTTACACTTCTGAGGAAGAATTTCATTGAAGTAGACAAAGGTTCATAACTTCAAAAATATGAAAAATATAAACGAATAGATTTTTAATCACTTAGTAGCATGTAAACTAGACATCCATGAATAGAAGAATATATTTCACTGTGAAATAATCAGGTTTGATCAGGTTAAAAAGAAAAACAAGAAATCAATGTGAAAACCGAAGGTACTAAACAAATTAGACAGAACTTTGTGCTGAACCCAATTTCTGCCTTATTTATTTGGTTTTAACAGTCTTCTAATTATTTTTTTCTTGTTTTAAGCATACAAGTGAGTCATTCTGTTCAGTTTATACTTTTTTTTTTAATTATACTTAAGAAAAAAATTATAAATTATTAAAAATAATATTAAATAATATAATAAACCATACAAACATAATTCTTAATCTTAATTCAAGATATAATCTCTGAAAATAAGTCTTAATATATTTAATATATAAAACAACTTTATTTCACATAAATCTATAAGGTTTTGAGGATAAGACAACTGAAATTTTAAATGATTATAATTGTAATCATTTAAAATTTGTAATTGTACATTATTATAATACAATAAATTATAATGCACAAAAAACACTAACTGTAAATTACTTTGAGAAAAAAGCATAAGGAATTGTACATTGAACCCCATTTCAACTAAATTGTATTTTAAACTTTTTTTAAGTTTATTTAATTTCATTTATTTTACTTTTTATTTTATTTGCTTTTTCTTGTTTGAAGCAAGAAAAAAAAAAAAAAAAAAAAAGAGTAAAAATATGTTAGACTTAAATTAGGAAAAAAAAAAACATTGCCAAAGAGGTAAGAAAAAAAAAAAAAATTCTAATTCAAGACATGTTCAAAAAACATGTCTGTAAAACAAGTAAATGTCTTTTCTTATGTGCAGATAGTTTTACTTTAAAAAATGTGACTAATTGTAATACATGTTGCTCAGACAGTCTCTTCTATTCTAAGTGAGTGATTCTTGGTAAGAATAAAATACATTTTGGACCAAAACTAAACCGTTTCTTTCACTTACAAGCAAACATCAATGGGCTGCCTGTAAGGACTAACCGTAAAATACACCCGAGTTCACAGATGTTCACTACAGCCGATCAGATGGACTCCAGCATGAGTGTCTACAGTCCATCCCAGCACAGGTCAAATAAGAGCAGTCCAGTTTCTGCTGTTCAGAGCTGAGCTGGGTCACGTCCAGCGGCGCGCCAGTGCACCGAACCCCAGCACATGCACTACCTAAGAAGCAGGATGAACTTCATTTCCTGCTGGCTTTCTTATCCTGATTTCAAACGGCCGCTGGCCCCCTTTGCTTTCGCTGTTGTCTCTAGCAGGGGAGCGGCTCGTGGAGACAGAAGAAAGAGGCACAAACACGCAGCCTTCCACACAAACCTCTGGTGGATTCATTAGAGTCGTTTAATTAACTGATCTCGTTACAACAAAGTGCCCTCGATTCCTGCATCAGATGAGGAAGGAGTGGAAAAATAAAGAAAATTCTTCTCCTCTCTTTGGATCCACGTTTGTAGTAGTTGTGCTGATGAATTAGCAATCGCCTAAATAAGTGAATTAACAAATACAGAGGCAAAACATGGTAAACAACATCCTCTTTAGGATTACAAAAGCCTGTGTATAGTCTGAGGGGTTATACGACGTGGAAGATTGCTCTGCACTCTCATTACTGCCTGAAATTTCAATGTAATCATGGGAAAACTATAAACTACTATTCATAGCAAAGGAGTGCTATTCTTGAGGATAGAGACAATTTTTTAATGTTAAACGAGTCAGATGGACACATACAGCCCTTAATTGGTTAATTAAAAATAATTAATTTTATTTAATTATTTTATAAATTACCTGTTTAGAGATCACACATAAATCAACACTGGCAATCTGTTGAGATGTAATATTACCAGCAAAGACCAATGTTGTTATTGTTAAATAAACTAAAAACTATGAAAAATCATTTTCAGTAATTGAAATAAAGCTGAAATAAATAAATAAAAAAATTACATAAAAAAAACTTTAACTTAAATGAAATATTAAATGTAGAAATGTTGCCTTTACAACTAACTGAAATACTTTTAAGTTGAAGTATAAAAAAATTCAAAAGCTGAAATAAAAATAAATTAAATCTGAATATAATAATAATAATTATTATTATAAATATTATTTTAATATAATAATAATTATTATTATTATTAATAATTATATTATTTTATATTAAAACACATGGAATCTGGATAGAAATATTAAAATAATAATAAATATTTGAATATTTATTATTATTATTATTATTATCATCGTCGATATTATCATTTAATATTAAAAACTTTTTTTTTTTTTTTTTATGAAATGTTGCCTTGGTGCCTATCTGCAATAAAAAGGTTTGTCGAAGAATATAAGTTACAAAAACTGAAATAAATATAAATGAAAACTAAACAGAAAAAAATAAAATAATAAAAATAATCATAATAATAAATATTATATTCATATTTTAATATGTCTTGTTAAACATAATAATAATAATAATAGTAATAATAATAAAATATTAGATGAAAAACAAACAAATAAAATTAGATGTTCAAATAAGTTAGTAATTTAGCAGTAAAAGTTAGTAAGCTAGAATTAAAATTACTAAAACTGAAATGAATATTTGGCCTTGTATTTTTGTAAATATGATGCTCATCTCAATACTGTGCCTTTTTAAAAGAAAAAACATGCTTAGTGTGCCTTGCGCTCGTGTCTTGGAAGTCAAAAAATTGTCAAATTGGATGGATGAAACTCATCCAGGCAGATGAAGAAAACAGCAGTGTTTAAAGGTCATTTCCAATGATTGACATTTACATTTACATTTACATTTATGCATTTAGCAGACGCTTTTATCCAAAGCGACTTACAGTGCATTCAGGCTATACATGTTTTTATCAGTATGTGTGTTCCCTGGGAATCGAACCCACAACCTTTTGCGCTGCTTACGCAATGCTCTACCACTGAGCCACAGGAGCACATGATTGACATCATGGAGTTTAGCAGTATTTTGGTGCTGATGTGTGAATGGTATCTTAACAGTAAAAAGATGAAAAGCTGTTGCTACTGTGAACAGCAGATATGGTGTATTTACCAGTAAAGTCAATCTGACAATTTTACGGTAATTTAAATGTGAAAGCGGCTTTTTCAGCATCTTGTGGCATCTTGACATCTTGAGTGTTGCGTTTTAAGGACGCCCAGTCAAGTTAAAAATAGTTTTAAAGAACCTTCAGTCCTTCCCTCTCATGAACACTGAAAAGGTCAAAACGCAGCACTTCTCGATGTCTTTGAGAGGCTGGAGATGGAGCGACTAAAGCACAGACCGCAGAGAGACCCTCCTCCTTACCACAGCGGCGAAGTAGATGGCCATGAGTGGGTGAGACGCCAGGAAGAAATCATAGAGCCGCAGAATATGCCGGAAATCTGACAGGACATAGCCGTACCATGTGATCAACCAGCTCAGGGCGAAGATGGTGCCCACCTCAGACCTGCAACACAAAGACAATCGGTTATTAGCTCTCATCTGTTAACATTAATTAATGCATTTGAAAACATGATCTAAACACAATCTAACAATGTGCAATATGTTTTACAATATTTATTAATCTATTAGTAATTTTATTAGTAATAATAAATCATTAATTGGCATTAATCTATTAGGATTTTTTTTATTTATTAGTAATTTATTCATTAATCTATTAGTAATTTTATTAGTAATGTATTAATCTAGATGTAATTTTATTTAATTTATTAGTAATTTATTCATTAATCTGTTAGTAATTTTATTAGTAATAGATTAATCAAGTAGTAACTAAGTTATTACCAATTTATTAATTAAACTATTAGTAATTTGATTAACTTATTAGTAATTTTATTAGTAATAGATTAATCAAAGTAATTTTTTAGTAATGTATTAATTTTAGTCATTTCAATTTATTAGTAATTTATTATATTAGTGATTATTAGTAATGTTTAGTAATAAAGTTATTAGTAATAATGTAAATGAGTAATAATGAAATAGTTAATAAAATTATATTGTTAACAGATACAACTTCTGATTTGAAAAAAATGTATTATTAAACGTAAAAGATTAATGTAAAAAGATTAAGGTTATTAAATGCTGTAGACGTAGCATATATATATATATATATATATATATATATATATATATATATATATATATATATATATATATATATATATATATATATATATATATATATATATATATATATACACACACACACACAGTCATGGCCAAAATTATCGGCACCCTTGGTAAATATGATCAAAGAAGGCTGTGAAAATTAATCTGCATTGTTAATCCTTTTGATCTTTTATTTAAAAAAAAAAAAAAAAAAATCACAAAAATCTAACCTTTCATCGGATAATAAGAAATTAAAATGGAGGGAAATATCATTATGAAATAAATGTTTTTCTCAAATACACGTTGGACACAATTATTGGCACCCCTAGAAATTCTTATGAGTAAAATATCTCTGAAGTATATTCTCATTCATATTCACAATTTTGAGCACTCCAGGGGGATTATGAACATGAAATTATCCAGCCATGGCTTCCTGTTTCACAGAAATATAAATAGGAGGGAAAACAAAGCGCAAATTCCCTTAATCATCTATCACAATGAGAAAAACCAAAGAATATATTTCTGATGTGCAGCAAAAGATAATTGAGCTTCACAAATTAGTGAAGTTGCTTTAAGAAAAGAGCTAGAGCAGTGAAAATTCCCATTTCCACCATCAGGGCAATAATTAAGAATTTCCAATCAACAAAATGTTACGAAACTGCCTGGAAGAGGACGCGTGTCTATATCGTCCTAATGCACGGTGAGAAGGAGAGTTTGAGTGGCTAAAGACTCTTCAAGGACTACAGCTGGAGAATTGCAGAAAATAGTTGAGTCTCAGAGTGAGAAAACCTAAAAAAAATAATTATCAAACAGCCCCTACATCAACACATGTTGTTTGGGAGGGTTTCAAGAAAAATTCTCCTAGCTCATCCAAAAACAAACTCCAGCATATTCAGTTATCAGACACGACTGGAACTTCAAATGGGACTAGCTTCTATGGTCAGATGAAACAAAAAAATTAGATTTTTAGTAGCAAACACTCAAGATGGGTTTGGTGAACATAGGGATAAAAAGTACCCCATGTGTACAATGAAATATACTGCTGTATTTTTGATGTTGTGGGCCTATATTTCTGCTGGTGATCCTGGACATCTTGTTTAGACACATGGCATCATGGATTCTATCAAATACCAACAGATAAAGAATCAATAAGTGACTGACTCGGTTCGATAATGGGGGGGGGGGAATCACGTGACCCTTTGACGGCGATGCAAGCTTAGTCTTTCGCTCTGCTCACTTAGCCACATATTGTGTAATCCTATCAGTAAATTTGAAGCCACTCTGCATTGGACCCATCATGAGTGCCTCAGCAGACAAAGGCGATCGGAAAAGAGAGATTGAGCAATCACCAATGAAGAAAAAATTCAAGGATTCCACCATCTCCAGAGAGGACCTCGACGCTGCTATTGCTAACGGCGTTAAGCTAGCACTTAAAGAACAGCAAAGCACTCTGAATTTGGTTATGGCTTCGGCAGTAAGAGATGCGGTGGACTCTGTGCTGATTCCAGCATTGTGCGAACTGCATGAGGACATACAAGCGACCAACAAGTCTGTTAAAGAGCTAAGAGAGGAGCTTGAGGCGATAGCTACCATGGCGAAGCAGACACGTGACCGGGTTGATTCCGTTCAAGCAGCTGCGCGTGAGGATAGGAGGGCAGTCATGGACTTAGGAAATCAGCTGGAGCGACTCACCGTGAAGATGACAGATATGGAGGATAGGAGCAGGAGGAATAACGTTCGGCTGGTGGGGCTGCCAGAGGGGGCGGAGGGCTCAAACGCGGCTGGTTTCCTCAGAGTTAATCTTTCCAAGTGGATTCCGTCGTTGAAAGGCCGTGACATTCAGATTGACTGAGCGCATCGCGTGTATGATGGAGGGAGGGGCTCCGATCGGCCACGCACTCTCATCTTCCGTGTACTAAGATGGCATGACAGATCGGAGATACTGAAAGGTGCTCGGCAGGCTTATCTGGTGAAATGCGCACAGGACAATGTCACACTACTATTTTTTCCCGACTTTAGTCCAGCCACAACGATCAGGAGGAAGGCATTTAATCCGGTTTTGAAGAAGATTACAGCGCTTGGTCTCCAGCCCTTCCTCATCTATCTGGAGGTAATCAAACTACGACACAAAGGGGAGCAGATGAGTTTCGACTCTCCACAGAAAGCGGAGGATTTTATCAGCTCCCTGTCTCAGCAGAAGACATATTGCGGCGGCTCTGCAGGAGGGCGGCGGGAGAACGGTGGCCGTTCTAGCTGCCCAGGAAGGGATGATGGCAGGATGGACATGGATGCTTGAACCTGTCTTTTGCTTTTTCTTCTCTCCTTTCTCCTACTGGGATATTGTCCCCATCTATCCGGTACAACGATCTCTTTGCTGGTAAGACTAACACCCCTTTTTTCTTTTTTGGATTGGACTAATGGAAAGTAGGTTTAATTAAAAAATATTTTTTTTGGCTGTGTGATCCTTTCGGGGGACATGTCTTGCGTTGGAGTGGATCGGTCACGAACATCACTGTTTTTTGTTGCTCAGTCAGACCTATGTTCTCGGTAATGTGCGGTCCGAGTTGTTTCTTGTTTATGGTTGTCGGTTGTTCATGTTTTTTTTTGTGTTGTTTTTATTTTTTACAGCAGATATTTATACTTTTATTTATTTTACACTATTTCGAAAATGATTTTTCACCTTGGAGATTTGGTATCTAAAACGCATATCAGTTACATGTTACTTACAGAATGGAAGTGCTTCTGCTTTTTTTCATTTATTGAATACAATCTTGGGATTATGAATATTCAATGCATACTCTAAATATTTTATCACTGAATGTGAATGGTTTAAATTCTGCTGTTAAACGAACCCGTGTTAGAATATTTACACCATAAATCTATTTCCTGTGCCCTAATTCAAGAGACACCTTTAAAACAACCTGACGTGGCACGCTTCCAGAATAAGTATTATAAATTAGCAGCTTTGTCCTGCGCTAAAAATAAAACTAAGGGGGTGCTTATCCTTGTTAACCGCAAGTTAAATTTATCAATTGAAAACCTTGGTAGTGATGAGAAGGGCAGATTTGTTTTTATCCGATGCAAAATATATAATAATAGGTTAGCATTGGTCTCTATTTATGGTCCGAATGAGACAGACAGTGCATTCCTTACACAGATTTCCAAAACTCTACCTGAGCAGATTGATTGCCCTCTAGTGGTGATTTTAATGCTGTCATAAATCCTGCTTTAGATAAATCTCAATCTGATACAACAGCAAATCCATCCTCTAAATTACTGAATAAATTTATCACTGAGCTAAACTTAATCGATCTTTGGAGAATTCAGAATACTAAAGCTAAGGACAATTTTATTATCTGATCATTCTGCTGTGTTGTGCAGTGTTCCTCTTTCCAATGTTAAAGCCAAGTCCCCTAGATGGCGCTTTAACATATCATTATTAAGTAATCAGACTTTCATTACTTCTCTAAAAGAATATATTAAGGAATTTCTTGAAATTAATATGCCCTCTGATGTGGATCCTCAAATACTGTGGGAAATGACTAAGTGTGCTCTACGAGGTTTCTGTATATCTTTCTCTTCTACTCTTGCCAAAGCGAAAACTCACCAGTTTACACAATTAGAAAATAAAATCCAATCATTACAAAACAAACATTTTACTGAGCAACAGGCTACACAGTTGTCCTCTTTAAAAGAAGAAAATGATTTACTTTCACACTCAAAGGCGGAGTTTATTTTACATAGGATATTATTTCGAATCAGAGACCTAGTCATTTATTGGCCCTTAGGTTGAAATAATGCGAGTCTAAGGCATATATTAGCGCAATAAAATCATCGGATGATCAGGTCACCACGAACCCTGTGGCAATTAATGACATATATAAAGGTTTTTACACAAATCTGTATAAAGCTGAAACAGATTTTGATGAACCAATTTGTAAGCAGTATTTAGATAAATTAGAACTGCCTCGGATCTCACAGATAGATAAAGAATCTTTGGAGGCCCCATTAAGTTTGGAGGAACTCCACGTCTCTCTCTAAAAAGCCTTCAAAAGGGCAAATTGCCAGGTCTAGATGGTCTCCCCCCCTGAATTATATTTAGAAATTTGGGATTTGGTAGGGATACTTATGCTTAACTCATTTAATTTTGCAATTGATTTTTTGGTATTTCATAGAGATCAAAAAACATCACTGATTTCATTACTTCTTAAAAAAGGGAAAGATCCATTAGATTGTTCCAGCTACAGACTGATTTCGCTTATCCCATGTGATCTAAAAATCTATGCTAAAGGTTTTGCTTCTTGTATGGAGAAGGTAATTCATAGTCTGATCAAGGAGGACAAAACCGGTTTCATCAAGGGGCGCAATGCATCTGACAATATGCGTCGACTCCTTCATATTCTTGACTTTGCGGACTCCCACCCAACCCCTTGTGCAGTCTTTTCACTTGATGCAGAAAAAGCCTTTGACAGGCTAGAGTGGAATTATATGTGGCAGTTCTGCAATGTTTTGGCTTCGGTAAACACTTCAATTTCTATGATTAAGACATTATACCATTTAAGTTCAAGTTCAAGTTGAGCTTTGTCATTCCGCTACATGAGGGGTTTGTATGGGGTTTTTTAGAGGAGGGCGGGGTGATTTGGGTTCAGGGCTCTCACAGCCTGGGGGAAAAAGCTGTTGAGCAGCCTGGCGGCGCAGGCTCTGATGCTCTGGTACCGTCTTCCTGATGGTAGGAGCTGGAAGAGACTGTGGGAGGGGTGGGTGGGGTCCTTCACGATGCTGTTGGTTTTGCTGGAGCATCGTGCAAGAAAAATGTCCAGGATGGATGGGAAAGGGGCACTGATGATCTTTGCAGCTGTGTTCACTGTCCGCTGGAGGGTCTTGCGGTCAGCAGCACTGCAGTTCCCGTACCAGACAGTGATGCAGCTGGTCAGCACACTTTCAATGGTGCCCCTGTAGAATGTGGTGAGGATGGGTGGTGGGAGGCTTGCTCTTTTCAGCCGGCGGATAAAGTGTAGGTGCTGTTGTGCCTTCTTGGAGAGTGACATGGTGTTGATGGTCCAGGTGAGATCCTCCGTGATGTGTACCCCCAGGAATTTAGTGCTGCTGACTCTCTCCACAGTCGAGCTGTCGATGGTCAGTGGGGGGTGGTCAATGGAGTTCCTCCTCCTGAAGTCCAACACAACCTCCTTTGTCTTCTCCACATTGAGGGACAGATTGTTAGCGCCACACCATTCAGCCAGCTGTGCCACTTCCTCTCTGTAGTGCGTTTCATCGTTGTTCCTGATGAGACCTACCACTGTTGTGTCATCAACGAACTTGATGATGTGGTTGGAGCTGAACTTGGCAGTGCAGTCGTGGGTCAGCAGCGTGAAGAGCAGTGGGCTGAGCACACAGCCTTGTGGGGCACCTGTGCTCAGTGTGGTAGTGCTCGAGGTGTTGTGGCCGACACGGACTGGCTGAGGTCTTCCGGTTAAAAAGTCCAGGATCCAATTACAGAGGGAATTGTTAAGGCCCAGCAGGTTTAGTTTATTTATGAGCTGTTGTGGGATTATTGTGTTGAATGCCGAGCTGAAGTCAATGAACGGCATTCTAACATAGGAGTCTTTATTTTCTAGGTGGGTAAGAGCCAGGTGGAGGGTGAAGGAAATTGCATCGTCCGTAGAGCGGTTTGGACGGTATGCAAACTGGAGCGGCTCGAGTGTGTTGGGGAGGCTGTTTTTGATTTTTGCATGACTAACCTCTCAAAGCACTTCATCATGATTGGAGTCAGTGCTATGGGACGGTAGTCGTTTAGACAGGACACAGGTGATTTCTTTGGTACCGGTATGATTGTTGTGGATTTGAGACATGTGGGGACGACTGCCTTGCTCAGCGAGGTGTTGAAGATATCTGTTAGGACATCTGTCAGCTGTGCAGCACAGTCTTTCAGTACACGGCCAGGTATGTTGTCAGGACCCATAGCCTTTCGTGGGTTAATCCTGGATAGGGTCTTCCTTACGTCGGCTGCAGACAGACAGAGCGCCTGGTCGTTGGGATTAAAATATTTGTCCTTTGTTTCTCCGAAACGCACGTAAGAAGCATCACAAGCTACAACTACAAATATTTCAGCAAAATGTATATTTTAGTCAGAGTTATTGCGCACCCATTTCATTGCGCGCCATCTGTTTGGCGCGCATGCGCACGGCGGCGCTCATTCTAAATGAAGTCTGTGAAGTTTAGCAGAGAATCGCAAAGCAAAAGCTCACGCACTTCTGACAGCAAAATGGAAATATTTCCATGGCTATCTAACATTTACAGATGGAGAATATACCTGTGAATTGTAGGTTATGCATTACGGAAAACAGCAAACACATTAAACAGCACGAGAAGCATCTCTGTCAGCGGCACACGCACCCTTTCTGTCAGAGCATCTGACAGGTAGAGCGCGAGCCGCTTTAAACTGAAACTATAGGCTACTGTATCTTACGAGTTTTTTTTATAGCCCTTCATATAAAGCTTGTCACATGTTTAGAACAAATTGTATTATGCACTTTCTCCGCAGCAGTTCAGTCTGTGTCCTCCTTAGATATTTTATCAGATGCGCTCGTATCAAACTACTGTATATCAATATTAACTGTATTGCTTCATAATAACGTATCGATTATAAAGAATATCAATATATCGTACAAACTCTATATACCGCCCAGCCCTAGCTTTAATTAAAATGCCTAAAGCTAAAATTCTCGTATTGGCGTTTTTAAACCTGTTTAAACCGACAAAATAGAACATTATAACCTTTTTAGTCCACAACACCAGTTAAATGCTTCCTTTTGTGATCTGATAGCTTCTTGTCACAGAATGAGGCAGAAAATATATTCCACAGGCTACTAATGCATTGATTAGCAATGGATTTTAAATATACTTAATTATTATGAAAATACCAGAGATGGCTTGAATAACACAGACAAACTATATATTGTCATAGTCGAGTGTTTAATGTATTTGTTTTATCATTCAAAACGTTTATATCTTCTGTTTACTCAGTTACAGGAATAGCAATGCCTTTGTCCATATTGGGGATTTCCTGGAGCTTCATTAGTTCCATATACAGTGTGTGTGTGTGTGTGTGTGTGTGTGTGTGTGTGTGTGTATATACAGGTGCTGGTCATATAATTAGAATATCATCAAAAAGTTGATTTCACTAATTCCATTCAAAAAGTGAAACTTGTATAATGTATACATTCATTCCACACAGACTGATATATTTCAAGTGTTTATTTCTTTTAATTTTGATGATTATAAGTGACAACTAATGAAAACCCCAAATTCAGTATCTCAGAAAATTAGAATATTGTGAAAAGGTTCAATATTGAAGACACCTGGTGCCACACTCTAATCAGCTAATTAACTCAAAACACCTGCAAAGGCCTTTAAATGGTCTCTCAGTCTAGTTCTGTAGGCTACACAATCATGGGGAAGACTGCTGACTTGACAGTTGTCCAAAAGACGACCATTGACACCTTGCACAAGGAGGGCAAGACACAAAAGGTCATTGCAAAAGAGGCTGGCTGTTCACAGAGCTCTGTGTCCAAGCACATTAATAGAGAGGCGAAGGGAAGGAAAAGATGTGGTAGAAAAAAGTGTACAAGCAATAGGGATAACCGCACCCTGGAGAGGATTGTGAAACAAAACCCATTCAAAAATGTGGGGGAGATTCACAAAGAGTGGACTGCAGCTGGAGTCAGTGCTTCAAGAACCACTGAAAGCACACTACGCACAGACGTATGCAAGACATGGGTTTCAGCTGTCGCATTCCTTGTGTCAAGCCACTCTTGAACAACAGACAGCGTCAGAAGCGTCTCGCCTGGGCTAAAGACAAAAAGGACTGGACTGCTGCTGAGTGGTCCAAAGTTATGTTCTCTGATGAAAGTAAATTTTGCATTTCCTTTGGAAATCAGGGTCCCAGAGTCTGGAGGAAGAGAGGAGAGGCACAGAATCCACGTTGCTTGAGGTCCAGTGTAAAGTTTCCACAGTCAGTGATGGTTTGGGGTGCCATATCATCTGCTGGTATTGGTCCACTGTGTTTTCTGAGGTCCAAGGTCAACACAGCCGTATACCAGGAAGTTTTAGAGCACTTCATGCTTCCTGCTGCTGACCAACTTTATGGAGATGCAGATTTCATTTTCCAACAGGACTTGGCACCTGCACACAGTGCCAAAGCTACCAGTACCTGGTTTAAGGACCATGGTATCCCTGTTCTTAATTGGCCAGCAAACTCGCCTGACCTTAACCCCATAGAAAATCTATGGGGTATTGTGAAGAGGAAGATGCGATATGCCAGACCCAACAATGCAGAAGAGCTGAAGGCCACTATCAGAGCAACCTGGGCTCTCATAACACCTGAGCAGTGCCACAGACTGATCGACTCCATGCCACGCCGCATTGCTGCAGTAATTCAGGCAAAAGGAGCCCCAACTAAGTATTGAGTGCTGTACATGCTCATACTTTTCATGTTCATACTTTTCAGTTGGCCAAGATTTCTAAAAATCCTTTCTTTGTATTGGTCTTAAGTAATATTCTAATTTTCTGAGATACTGAATTTGGGGTTTTCATTAGTTGTCAGTTATAATCATCAAAATTAAAAGAAATAAACACTTGAAATATATCAGTCTGTGTGGAATGTATACATTATACAAGTTTCACTTTTTGAATGGAATTAGTGAAATAAATCAACTTTTTGATGATATTCTAATTATATGACCAGCCCCTGTATATATGTGTGTGTGTGTGTGTGTGTGTGTATTGGTTCAGGCACCGGCACCGTTTTAAAAGTATTGATTTGGCACCGGTATCGAAAAAAAAAAAAGATACCCAACCCTATTAGTGACTGTCACATCATCCATGCACTTTTTGATGTAAGCAGTCACAGTTTCAGTGTACTCCTGCAGGTCTGTGTGGTTGTTGTAGGTGGCCGCCTCTTTAAACATGTTCCAGTCTGTGCACTGAAAGCAGTCCTGTAGTGTTGAGGTAGCATTCTCTGGCCAAATTGTGATGAGTTTTTGAACCGGTTTGGCTAAACAAAGTTCAGTGTATTGTTTCCCCTTGTTACAAAGTTTACATGTTGGTAGAACTTTGGCAAAACGGTCTTTAAATTTGCATGGTTGAAGTCACCGGCTATGATGAAAAAGCCGTTGGGGTTATTTGTTTGTTGTTCACTGATGGCGCTATACAGTTCACGAAGCGCGTCCTTAGCGTTTGCACATTGTGGAATGTAAACTGCGACAATAACAATGGCCGTGAACTCCCGCGGCCGATAGAACGGTCGACACTTCACAAACATAGACTCCACCAGCAGTGAACAGTGTTTTGATAATATCGCAGCATTGTTACACCATTCTTTGTTGATATAAACACACAAGCCACCACCGCGGCTCTTACCAGAAAGTGGTGTGTCTCTGTCTGCTCGGTAGCAGGTTAGCCTGTTCAACTGAATGGCGGAGTCTGTGATGTTGTCGATTAGCCATGTTTCAGTGAAAACAAACACAACAATCCCTTGCCTCATGCTGTGTAGACCGGCTGAGTTGAATTAAGTCCAGTTTGTTTTCCAGAGAGTGAACGTTTGAGAGCATGAGTGTTGGGAGAGCCGGTCTTGTGGGATTAGCTCTTAGCCTAGCTCGTATACCTCCATACTTACCGCGCTTCCGTCCTCTCTCACACCGCTTGCGACGCCGCCTTGTGCGGGTAGCGTCAGTAGGCGAGGCCTCGGTCTCGAGGTCCGGCTTCAGCAGTAAACAAAGGCCTTGTAGCTTCTCAGCAGCCACCGGCGAGAGTTCGTATTTGTATGCGTTGTCGATATCCAAAAGGCTTTGGCGGTCATAGATGTGTTCTGGAGAGAATTCCTTATGAATTGCCGGTAAATCGACAATATTTTGAGACGAGCAAACGACATTAACAGACATAAAAGCACCGTCTTTGGGACCCGGAGCAGCCGCAGCGTCCGATCGCGCTGCCATCTTGGATGGACTCACCTGCAGCATCAGTCATAACTGGTAATATTATTTCCCCCCCATTCCCTTTGCAGTGGGGAACGAGGCAGGGATGTCCGCTTTCCCCCTTATTGTTTTGTCTATCTCTTGAACCCTTAGCACAAGCCATCAGGAAATCTGAAGTATCGATTAAGATTCATGATCATAATCATAGTATTTGGTTATACGCTGATGATATTATTCTATATTTAGACCACTTTGATGTTTCAGTCTCTAGTATAATTAAGGAATTTGATCATTTTAGTAGCTTATCAGGATATAAAATAAATTGGAGCAAATCTGCTTTAATGCCAATTAACAATATTAAAGTTAATTCTTCTATTCCCACATTTATCCCCATTAAGGAATCTTTCATCTATTTGGGCATTACCATATATAAAAACATTCATAAGATTGCCAGAGACAATTTTAATAATATTTTAGTTAAGGTCAAAAATTACGTTCAAAGATGGAAGAATCTCCACTGTTGGAGCTTCCACTACCTCGATTAAATTTTTTTTTCTCTATGCTACCACTTTCTCCCCCTCCAGGTTACTTTAAGGAGATCAACTCCATAATTTCTAAATTTATCTGAAATGATAAATGCCCCAGAATTAAACTTACCACATTACAACATCCTAATAGCGCAGGAGGACTGGCTGTACCAAATTTTGAATTGTATTATTGGTCGTTCCGGCTTAAGGCTCTTCATAATTGGGTTGATCCTCAATCTACAGTTTCACGGTGAGTGATTGAAGCTGACAAGGTTAAAACAAATAGACTTCAAGATATTTTATTTACTGGCACAGCAAAAAAAGGGGATAATTATAAATTTGGTCCGGTTGTGGCCAACTCTATTAAAATCTGGAAAACGGTTGAACGTCGGATAGGAGGACCCTTCAAATTTTGTAACAGTACACCTTTATGGCACAATTTTAATTTTGTATGTGGAAATCGTCCATTTGTCCAACCCTCTTGGTCTTCTTTAGGTGTAAACACGTGCCGGTGATATATACAGTGGTGTGAAAAAGTGTTGGCCCCCTTCCTGATTTTTTATTTTTTTGCATGTTTGTCACACTTTAATGTTTCAGATCATCAAACAAATTGAAATATTAATCAAAGATAACACAAGTAAACACAACATGCAGTTTTTAAATGAAGGGTTTTTTTATGAAGGGAAAACAAAATCCAAACCCACATGGCCCTGTGTGAAAAAGTGTTTGCCCCCCACCCCCTGTTAAAACATAACTGTGGTTTATCACACCTGAGTTTAGTTTCTCTAGCCACACCCAGGCCTGATTACTGTCACACCTGTTCGCAATCAAGAAATCACTTAAATAGGACCTGCCTGGCAAAGTGAAGTAGACCAAAAGATCCTCAAAAGCTACACATCATGTTGAGATCCAAAGAAATTCAGGAACAAATGAGAAAGAAAGTAATTGAGATCTATCAGTCTGGAAAAGGTTATAAAGTCATTTCTAAAGCTTTGGGACTCCACAGTGAGAGCCATTATCCACAAATGGCGAAAACATGGAACAGTGGTGAACCTTCCCAGGAGTGGCCGGCCGACCAAAATTACCCCAAGAGCACAGAGACGACTCATCCAATAGGTCACAAAAGACCCCTCAACAACATCTAAAGAACTGCAGGCCTCACTTGCTTCAGTTAAGGTCAGTGTTCATGACTCCACCATAAGAAAGAGACTGGGCAAAAATGGCCTGCATGGCAGAGTTCCAAGACTAAAACCGCTGCTGAGCAAAAAGAACATAAAAGCTCATCTCAGTTTTGCCAGAAAACATCTTGATGATCCCCAAGATTTTGGGAAAATACTCTGTGGACTGACGAGACAAAAGTTGAACTTTTTGGAAGGTGTGTGTCCCATTACATCTGGCGTAAAAGTAACACAGCATTTCAGAAAAAGAACATCATACCAACAGTAAAATATGGTGGTGGTAGTGTGATGGTCTGGGGCTGTTTTGCTGCTTCAGGACCTGGAAGACTTGATGTGATAAATGGAACCATGAATTCTGCTGTCTACCAAAAAATCCTGAAGGACAATATCCGGCCATCTGTTCATGACCTCAAGCTGAAGCGAACTTGTGTTCTGCACAATGATCCAAAACACACCAGCAAATCCACCTCTGAATGGCTGAAGAAAAACAAAATGAAGACTTTGGAGTGGCCTAGTCAAAGTCTATGAGATGCTGTGGCATGACCTTAAAAAACGGTTAATGCTCAAACCCTCCAATGTGGCTGAATTACAACAATTCTGCCAAGATGAGTGGGCCAAAATTCCTCCACAACACTGTAACAGACTCATTGCAAGTTATAACAAACGCTTGACTGCAGTTGTTGCTGCTAAGGGTGGCCCAGACAATTATTAGGTTTAGGGGGCAAGCACTTTTTCACACAGGGCCATGTGGGTTTGGATTTTGTTTTCCCTTCATAATAAAAAAACTTCATTCAAAAACTGCATGTTGTGTTTACTTTTTGTTTGATGATCTGAAACATTAAAGTGTGACAAACATGCAAAAAAAATTAAAAATCAGGAAGGGGGCCAACACTTTTTCACACCACTGTATATGATAACCAGGGCCTATGTTCATTTCAGACATTAAGAACCAAATTTTGTCTACCAGCATCCACATATTTTGTCTTTCTTCAATTACGTTCTGCTCTCAAAACGTATGGCGTTCCTTGGTCTTCTCCCATTTCCTCTCATCCTATGCGGGACTGGATTGCACCATCTGCTGGTCGGCCATCTGTTTCCTTAATATATAATAAGATTATTGATTGCATTACAAAACCTCTCTCTATTAAAACTATTTGGAATAGGGAATTATCTGACCTTAATTTACCTGTCGACTGGGAGAGGGTGTGGTCTAATCTCAGTTTAACATCTAAAAATTTGGCTCATTGTCTTATTCACTTCAAAGTCATTCATAGAGCATACATAACTCCTTACAAAAGATTTAAAATGAAACTACAACCAAATTTCAACTGCCATATGAAATTATGTAATACTACATCATCAGGTACTTTTCTTCATATGTTCTGGGAGTGTCCTATCGTTATTGGTCTATGGACACATGTAAACCTGGTTTTATCATCCTTACTGCAAATTGATTGGTCTGTTAATCCAAGTCTGTGTCTTCTTAATGATGATTCTGGTCTCTGTATAAGTTCAATGCAAAAGAGAATGTTGTTTGCTGGTTTTACAGCTGTGAAGAAGACAATAATACAGAACTGGTTTACACCGCACATGTGTGGAAAAACATATTGGATCCATAGCCTCCTGCAAATAGTGACTTATGAATGTACAACAGCACGAATCAATGGGGCCAAGCCTTCTACCATTGATGCTTGGCAGTGCTTTCTCTTTGAAATATACGTGACTGTATAAAAGGAGTGACTTTTGTGTTTTTTCTTGTCCTTCCCTCTCTCCCTCCCTTTTGACTGGACTTTGAGATATTGAGTATGTGTCTGTTGTTTTGTTTTGTTATTTTTTGGATGTTATGTATGAAAAAAAAAAAAAATGTTGATAAAAAAAAAAAAAAAAAAATCTTATAATGGGCCATGTTTGGATCTTCCAACCAGACAATAATCCAAACACAAACCTCAAAAACAACAAAAATGGGTCACTGAGCACAAAACCAAGCTTCTGCTATGGCCATTCCAGTCCTCTGACCTGAACCCTGTAGAAAATGAGTGAGGTGAACTTAAGAGAAGCACCGTCATGGAGCTGTGAATCTGAAGGATCTGGAGAGATTCTGGATGAAGGAATGGTCTCTGATCTCTTGTCAGGTGTTCTCTAACCTTATCAGGCATTATAGGAGAACATTTTGAGCTTTTAAACTGGCAAACGGAGGTTTCAAAAAGTATTGAATAAAAGGGTGCTGTTAATTGTGGCCAATGTGTATTAAAGAAAAATATTGATATTTCCCCCCATTTTAAATTCTTATTATCCAATGAAAGATTTTTGTGATTTTTTTTTTTTATAAAAGATAAAAAGTATTAAAGAGGTGGTTGACTGTTTTTTTTCTAGGCTTGATTGTGTTTATGGGGTGCAGTCTAGCATGTGTTCATGCTTGGTTTTTTTAAAAACGCATTATTTTCACATAATTTACCTTTATTCCACACCTCTCTGTCCCTTCTCTGACAAACGCCTCAATTTATTTCCTGGTTTTATGAAGCTCCTCCTTCAGAAATACGTGATGGGCTGAGATTGGTTAGCTGGCTCAGTGTGTTGTGATTCGCTAAACCGCCTCTACTGCATGTCTGAACGTCCCGCCCCTCTCCTCAGTGGCATGTGCTCCGGTTGAATTGTAAACAGTGGCGTTGTCTATATTGCTTATCAATTTGAGCCCGATTGAGACCCAGAGGATATTAGTGAAGAGAATCGTGCAGAACCTGTGCAAGCACGGCTCTTAATGGTATGTTTGGTTGTTGTTGTCTCATACTTTTAAATACGCTGCTATTTGTAAGTGCTACTGCTTCTGTTAGCTTTTAATATACGGTTTTATCCTGATTAAAGCTTTAATACAGCACAGCAACCGCACGCGTGTCCATTTATAATTCTTCTTATTGCTGTGTGAAAATAAGTGTATAATTGGAACAGTTTGTTGGAGCTGATCTGACGATCTGAATGAGAGAGAGAGCGAGAGAGAGAGAGAGAGAGAGAGAGATGCAGAGCAGGGCGACATGAGTAACAGTATTAAGAACCGCTGCTTTAATGATTTTGAAACTTGTGAATCCATCAGAATCATTAGAAGACAGAATCACGATTCATATGAATAGATTTTTACGTACATCCCTAGTTTTCTCTTCCTCTTCTCTAAAGCAGCGCAGCATGGCCTCGCCCCCTTTGCTGCGTGTTCCCGGGGGCAGGGTTTATCTGGGTCCGTGACGTATCAAACCCGGGAAGTAACTCGTTGTAGTCCCTTACCTGTCGTTTTTGTAGGCATTAAACTGCCAGAATTTTAAAAGACGATATCTCCGTTTGCATTGAACTTTCAGCACCGCAACTCTGCAGATATTGTTTATGCTCAAACAGCAACATTACACACTAACTAATGTTAAAAAAGTGAAATCGCAATCAACCACCCCTTTAACAATGCAGATTAATTTTCACAGCCTCCTTTGATCATATTTATTACCAAGGGTGCCGATATTTAAAAAAAAAAAAAAAAGTAATTACATTTTATCTTTATTTATTTAAACTAAATTAATTTAAACTACATGTAAATGAGAAACATTTCCTTGGCATTGTTTCCCAACCCTGTTTCAGAGCACATGCGTATATTTGAAAGAAAACTCTTCAATCAGCCCCAGTAACTGAGGTTTGTGACCGTCACAGAAACACAAAAACTAGCATTAAGCATGTATAACGGGGCGGTGCGCTTGCATGCGTAATGTAGAGTATGTATCCGGCATTAGTAAACATGCTCAATGGCAACATGACCTTTGAAAGGGCCTATAATCTGTGAAATCGACATTCAAACATGACAGGACTCAGCAGAGCTCCCGCAAATCCTCCTGAAACTCCTCTAAAAACCCACCCAAGCATTTAGCACGTGCAAAACACAGGAACGCATGTCCGACACATTCATTAATCACCGTCACTGATGTCACTGATATTCGATGCGAGCAATTTAACGCTGCTGTAGCCTTTTCTCCACCCTGTAAATGTGCTGCAAGGTCACGAGTACATGTAAGACGAGAACAAAAGTGACCTGCCAAAGGACTTGATTTTTTTTTTTACCAGCCACAGATTTTTATTTATTTATTTTACCAGCCATGAAACTGTATGTGCATTACTTCATTTAAAAAATAAAAAAACAACAAGCAGAGAAAATTGGGGAAACATTATGTAACAAATGTAAATATTTATTTATTTTTCCTTTATTTTTTAATTATTTATATTTATTGCTTTTAAACATTTAAACCATAGAGCTTTTATTTTAATGGAAAATCACAGAGGAACTTCTCTTTTGAAATGCTTCCTAATGCTTTTAGATGTAAACATTAGAATTGTAATTTTACTGTAAAATAAAATTATTTTTATTACGCAATTGTACAGTTTACTTTACAGTTTTATTAAAACATTTAATACAACTTATTTTGTTTCATATTTTTATTTCATATTAATTACAATAAAATTATAAATTATACAATAAATCATGGCAATTATTATTATTATTTTATCGTCATATTTAATTGGTCACAAACAGTGGAAATTTGGTTGGAAATGAAATGAAATGAAATGAAATTTGGTTGGAAATGAAAACTGAAATAAGTGGAAAGATACAGATTTTGTACATTTTATTGTACATTTCTATTGTTTTTTCATTGCCCTACAAGGATTTCACAAATAAATATTTCCCCCCCCAAAAAAAACCTTCAGACTAAAAATTACTTTTTCCCAATTTTTTTTTTTACAAAATTGTGTTGTGGTGCTGCCTTATGTTAAACTGCTTTAAATTACTTTTTTTTCCCACATCAAACTACACTCCATACACCATAATGGCAAAGCAAAAAAACAGGTTTTTAACATCTTTGCAAATTTATTAAATGTGCCATAGAATGGAAAACTGTATTTACCTTGGCATAGTTGAATAATAAGAGTTCTGTACATGGAAATGACATACTGTGAGCCTCAAACACCATTTTTTTCCTCCTCCTTATGTAAATCTCATGCGTGCAAAAGACCACTGAAAAAGAGGCGAATCCCAACATAACACCGACTGTGACGTAACAGTCGGGATCATTAATGTTTACGCCACCAACATTTGCATAACGTATGCCAGCCGATGTTCTAGGCCAGCCGGACCAGCACAGCCGAATCATCGATGTAGTGTTGCCAGATATTGCTATTAAACAAACAAAAACCGATAAATAAATTAAGATAAGATAAAGATATCGCTGACCCTAAACTGCAACGTCCTACTTTATTAACTTTCTAAATTGTCAAAAAGAGTGAAAAGACAAGTCCAAAAACTCTTATAACAGCTGGATCTGGCAACACAGAGGCTGAATCTCTCAAAATCTGTATCTTCGTCTGATACAGGCTCAAACATATAAGGTTGGATGCCTAATCTCTCCATCATTCACGCCGGACAGTAGATATCTGTTTGCTGTGTGAGCTACTGAAACGAGCCGCGCTGTGAAACAGCCAATCAGAGCAGAGCTCAACATTACTATTCACAACCCTTCCAAAATAAGGTAATAACAGACCATTTCATTCTAGGGACAAATCCTAGGGTTGTAAATGGACATGTAAAACCGTTTCTTGAGAATTTCTGCCCTTACCTAAGCCACATACCTTCTATGTAGATATCAGAGAACAATTTAAAATATTGTATCAATGCATTCTATGGCATCTTTAAAAATAAAAAACTTAAATGATTCCATTGCGTAAGTATTCAAACCCTTATCTAGGACAGTTGAAATTTTGCTCAGGAGCATTCATGTTGCTTGTAGATGTTATTACACTTCTAGTTAAGTTAATCTGTGGCAAATTCAATTGAATGGGTATGATTTGGAAAGGCACACACGTCTCAATAAAGGTCTAACAGCTGAAAATGCATATCAAAGCAAAAACCAAGCCCTGGTTTAAAAAAAAATTAAATAAACAAATTAAAAAAAAAACTGTAGAGCTCAGAAACAGGTTTGCATCAAACAGGGATGCAAACTCATCATGGGTGAAAAAGGTGACAAAGACGCGCAATTAATTCAAAAACTAAATTTTTCAAGCATTGAAAGGACTCATCAAAAAGAGTGCTCTAAGTTTTATCTTTAACTCTAGAAGTTGCTAAATATATTCGGTCAACACAGACTTGTTACTGCAGTAGTTTTGTTACTCTGAATTTACTCTGCATCACTCTTCCTAGAGCTGGCCTCCTGGAAGCAATTGAAACTGAGCAATTGATGGAGAAAGGCTTTGGTTAGACTGGTGACCAAGAACCTGATGGTCACTCTAGTTGTGCTCTATGATCATATATGCAGATAGGAGAAATCTACAGAAGGACAAACATCACTGCAACACTCCACCGATCTGGGCTTTATGGCAGTGTGGCTAAACTCAGTCCTCTCCTTAGGCCCCGTTTACACTAGAGCGTTTTCTTTTTAAAACGCATAACTTTTGCTATGGTTACACCTATCGTTTACACTACTCCGGTGTTTTCTAGGGCTGTGACGGTCACCGTGACAACCGCGTCACCGGGGTTGTCTATTGCCACCGGCGGTAGTGCACGTGACGTCACACTTTATAACAAGCATAATACAAAGTTTTGTATACAAGTGTAATATAGTAACAGTTGCAAATTGTTTTATTTAGACTATAAATCTATGCTAATTCACAAATTACCTCAAACGCCATACACAGCGTTTCCTTTAGATTGGCAGGTTTGAGTGCAGGAAAATACAGTTTATTCTGCATTCAGCAAATGTATTTCGTGATGAGCGATGGACCTTGTTGGGAAACCAAATACTACATCACCGATCTGAAATCATTTCCATTCATGTCACCCATCCGCGTTTGTACAAGTGTCTTCAAGTTCTCGTGATTGCAAACGCCCGGCTGGTCAGGTTTGTTTTGGTGAGGCTTTCTCCAAACTGGCCAAATACAAACGAGACAGCGGTTAGTGGAAGATGCCAACAAGAACTGTGGCAACATACGCCACGAATCATATTCCACAGAGAGCTCGTGCAGACGAGGAGTTCCCGCTAGGGTTGGGTATCTTTTGTTTTTTTTTCGATACCGGTGCCAAATCGATACTTTTAAAACGGTGCCGGTGCCTAAACGGTGCCTGAACCGATACATGTACATATATGTATACACACACACACATACTGTATATGGAACTAATGAAGCTCCAGGAAATCCCCAATATGGACAAAGGCATTGCTATTCCTGTAACTGAGTAAACAGAAGATATAAACGTTTTGAATGATAACACAAATACATTAAACACTCGGCTACGACAATATATAGTTTGTCTGTGTTATTCAAGCCATCTCTGGTATTTTCATAATTAAGTATATTTAAAATCCATTGCTAATCAATGCATTAGTAGCCTATGGAACATATTTTCTGCCTCATTCTGTGACAAGAAGCTATCAGATCACAAAAGGAAACATTTAACTGGTGTTGTGGACTAAAAAGGTTATAATGTTCTATTTTGTTGGTTTAAACAGGTTTAAAAACGCGAATACAAGAGAATTTTAGCTTTAGGCATTTTAATTAAAGCTAGGGCTGGGCGGTATATAGAGTTTGTACGATATATCGATATATTCTTTATAATCGATACGTTATTATGAAGCAATACAGTTAATATTGATATGCAGTAGTTTGATACGAGCGCATCTGATAAAATATCTAGGGAGGACACAGACTGAACTGCTGCGGAAAAAGTGCATAATACAATTTGTTCTAAACATGTGACAAGCTTTATATGAAGGGCTATAAAAAACTCGTAAGATACAGTAGCCTATAGTTTATAGTTTCAGTTTAAAGCGGCTCGCGCTCTACCTCTCAGATGCTCTGACAGAAAGGCTGCGTGTGCCGCTGACAGAGGTGCTTCTCGCGCTGTTTAATGTGTTTGCTGTTTTCCGTAATGCATAACTTACAATTCACAGGTATATTCTCCATCTGTAAATGTTAGAAAGCCATGGAAATATTTCCATTTTGCTGTCAGAAGTGCGTGAGCTTTTACTTTGCGATTCTCTGCTAAACTTCACAGACTTCATTTAGAATGAGCGCCGCCGTGCGCGCCAAACAGACGGCGCGCAATGAAATAGGAGCGCAATAACTCTGACTAAAATATACATTTTGCTGAAATATTTGTAGTTGTAGCTTGTGATGCTTCTTACGTGCGTTTTGGAGAAACAAAGGACAAATATTTTAATCGATTGCTCAGGCATGGCACCGAAATGAGGCACCGAAATCTGCGTTCTGATTCGGTTCTAGTACATACCGGTTACATAGGTACCGGTGCCATATTGGTACCGGTTCTCGGTACCCAACCCTAGTTCCCGCGCCCGCTTGCTTGGTGGAGGAACAGTGAACCGTGTCTGAACCAGACGCCGCGTCTAACACAACAGGTTGAGTCTGTCTACAGGACATTTGAACGTTGTGTCAGTACGTCATAAATAGGATGAGGCAGTTTACTGTGAGGGATTTGTCGTGTTGTATCGCACCACATCTAGTGTAGACAGCATCACTGATTAGAATGGGTTCTTGCCGCGCCGCTCGCGTGAGGTGTATTTAAATTTCTTATTTAAGGCTACTTTCCTATTTAACTATTATTTCTTTGATATTTATTTTAGTGGTTTGCAGGCTGAGTGTTCACTGACGGAAGTGCTAAAATAAACACGCACGTTTGTTAATAGATGATTGAGCCTCATTTATTTATTTTTGCGTTTCAGAATTATATATATATATATATATATATATATATATATATATATATATATATATATATATATATATATATATATATATATATATATATATATATATATATATATATATATATATATATATATATATATATATACCGTCACAGCCCTAGCGTTTTCGAGGTTGAAAACTGAGACTTTTGAAAACGCTGCGGACCGCGTTTTAGTTTGAAAACTCTGGGGTTGCGTTTCAGTCTAAACGGACCAAAACGGAGACTTTTGAAAACGATGGCGTGGCTGCCCACATTCGCACTGCATATCCTTGATGACCGTGTAAACAATAACATCATGCTCATTGTTGTACCCATAGATGTATAGATAGATTCCCCATTCGACCGCTCCAAGCACGTAGGCGCGTCCACCATCTAAATAATAGGGAATCTATAGTATAAAAAATCTATGGTAGTACCTGCATGAAAGGTCACGTGACATGCGTTTTCGGTTGTGTAGAGTAGACTGAGATCGTTTCTGAAACGCTGCGGAAACGCCAGTGTAGATGAAGATTGTTTTTATTCTAAAACGCCATTTTAAAATGAAAACGCACTAGTGTAAACGGGGCCTTAGTGAAGACACACTTGGCATTTGCAAAAAAAGCACCTAAAGGACCCTCAGACTGAAAGAGAAACAAGATTCTCTGGTCTGATGAACCTCAATTCCAAGCATGTTTGAAGGAAACCAGCTCTGCTCATCACCTGCAGAGTATCATCCCAAAAGGGAAATTTTTTCTATGCACATGCACTTCCCAACAAAATCACCCCACTAACTCTCAAATGATTCATTCTTTGCAAATATAGCTACTCAAGTCGTCTGGTGAAAATTCTTGTATTTTTCGAATCGCAGAAAAACAAAATATCACAACATCAGTTTTTCCCAGTATTGTGCAGCCCTACCTTGTATGTCCAATAATAATGGAATTGTAATGATTGGCAACGGATTAAACCCTTTTAGTAAACAGTAAGACAGCAGCGTCATCCAAAGTTTTAAGAGCTCAGTAAATGCTTCTGTACGATGCGACTGAGGCACGAACACAAACAGGAAAATAACATTTCTTTTTTAGGCCGTCTCATCTGCCGATGGGCTTTTTAAAAGTTCTGCGGTTTTATTAACTTGTTTGGAAAGATTCATAAAAGCAAAAGCAACAGCACCTGAGTGAGCAACACCATTAAACCTGTGGACCAGAGCTGCGGCGAGACGCGCACATGCAATATTGATGAAGAACCTCTTATTCCCTACATTTTAGATGAGTCGCCA
Source organism: Aspiorhynchus laticeps (assembly GCA_023376895.1). Lineage (NCBI taxonomy): Eukaryota > Metazoa > Chordata > Actinopteri > Cypriniformes > Cyprinidae > Aspiorhynchus > Aspiorhynchus laticeps. Next base: position 15,535 of record JALXFT010002092.1, on the reverse strand, counting down.
TTAAAAATAACCTGCTTTTACAAAGAAGAGAGCCGGAAAAGCCACACGCAATGCAGAGCCACAGGTTTACATGAATACTTGCACACACGCAAGTCGAAATACATTTATGATGTCCCAAAAGTGTATCAACAATATCAACAATTTTGTTGGCTTGCCACACCAAACGGTTTTCACATAAACAAGAGTCATACAGCAAGATAGCATGCAACTTTAAGCATCAGGTTTTAAAAGACAAACGACACAAGGCTGACAGCATTTAAGATGCATGTGAGGAATATGCAAGCTTTTTTAACAGACTAAAACATGATCAATGATAATGATGATCAGTATGTGAGTTTCAGTACAGCGCTTACTTACATTCATACGACACAACCTTATATTTCTTTACCATGAACAACCATTTTTATGCAAATGTCAATATTTTGTTTTCTGTGAGGTTTAGAAGTTTTTGCTGATGAAAATATGCGTGTTATCTAGCTACTGTAGCTGACTACAGGATTTATCAAGATTGCAATAATGGCTTAACAGTCTTGAAACCATCAGCTAAAATGAGAACGAATTTCATAAATAAATAAACTAACTAACTAATTAAATTTTGCACTATACTTCTTTATTTGCAAATATTTAATGCAAATTATAAACATAATTATTACTATCATTTCTCATTTATTACAATAAGAAAACATCACAAACAAAAACCACTATAACAGTAACAAACAGATAAATGTAAATTATATAAACACACAAAAATAAATCAAATGCAGAGTGGAGGCGCATCAACTGATTAAACAATATGCATTTAGGTTTACTGATAAAAGTCTTAATTAACAAATGAAAAGAAAACTTTAGACAAAATTGAATTATTCTTCCAAAAATAAAAAACAAAAAGATGTTCTCTACTTACTGAAAGTAATTATTTGTTGTATATTTGATAGTGTATTTTTAAAAAATATTACTAGAATTTAAATAATTATATTAAAATATAGTATATACACATATTACATATATAGTATATTTAAAGTTTAATTATTCAGTCACATATACACACACAAACATTTTTTTATTTAAATATATAAATATATATTTTATTATATATACTTATTTTTTGACGATTATAATAATGCAGATAAAAATAAAACATTTGTTGGTCAGGGATGTAAAAATCAGGGAAGAAAAAATCCTTGCTGTTGAGCCCTGTGAAGTGACTTTGATGAAGGACCGCACACAAAACCGTCTCCCGTGAGAATATTTCATAAAGCGCCTGTGTGTGTGTGTGTGTGTGTGTGTGTGTGTCCTTGCAGGGAAATCAGTTTTGATCTGACAGAGGTGAAGTGAACCGTACATCTACTACACACTTCTACTCCTCTTCTCTCGCCTGATTCAGTGTAAACAGCTACCATCTACTGGCAGCAAACGTACAGACATTCAAGATCTACGTCACAGATTTCAGCAGCTTTTATAGCCACAGACAGTGTGTAATAGTCGAAGATAAACCTGTTAACAGGCCATGCTCTTTCATGACTCCGTCTAGTCGTTTAAAGATGCCCTCTGCTGCCCTCTTCAGGACAGAAGTTTATTAACCCCAGCTGGTCAGATGCATTTAAATCAATAATCTGGGATCAAAACAAGCTGATTACCACCAAAAAAAAAAAAAAAAAATATCGCTCATATTGTAACAACAAACACATTTTCAGTAATGCACCTGGAGAGGAAGCACACTGTTCAAGTGCTTGCATCAATTCTTCTGCATGTTCTTCTGTTTTCTTGGATGTAAAGTTTTGTTAATCACCCTTTTAGATGCAGGGCTACTATGATAATGGATGATCTTATGCTTTATAAAATAACATTGGTAACGCATAACCGCAAGTCATAAGGCTGTCCTAATTGACAGCATGTCACAGATGCTGCTGATAGAAGCAGTATTGTATTTAACCCAGTACATTTCTTTAAGCAAACATAGGGGTTGCTTATGCTCAGTAAGTTATATAGCTTTCCACTACAACTACTTCAATCCTAACATTTAATCAGTTCATCTATCATGTTGGTGGCAACTATGGATGCCCATTCCCCCCACAGAATAAAAAAAAAAAAAAAGTTGGACTTTGTTTCTCCCAATATATATATAAACACTGAATTGAGAGATATTAACACAGAATTCTGACTTTTTTTTTCCCTCTCAAGTCTTAGTTTGCATCTCACAATTTTGTCATTTTTATTCCCAGAATTCTGAGTTTATATCTCACGTTTCAGATTTTTTTTTTTTTTACAATTCTAAAACACAAGAAAAAAAAACTGTGAGATATAAACTCAGAATTGTGAGGAAAAAAAAGTAAGAATTTTGAGAAAAAAAATTATTTAATTTTTATTTTTTTCAGGTTTTTGCAGGTTTTATGAAGGTAAATCTAAGACTTATAGAACATGTAAAGAAATGTTAAGGTTTTAAGCCCAAACTCACATAATTTTGTCCAGTTTTTGTTTTATATTCGCATCTCAAGTAAATGCATCTTCTTGATTTAAGGGTGTTTATATATTTTTATAGGAGAAAAAAAAATCAGGAAGATATTCATTTTCTGCAACGCATTCAATATTTAATGCTATTACTTTATGAATTTAAGACTTTCTACTCTGATTTAAGGTCTTAACTTGTGGAAAGGTAAATTAAGAGTTTTTAAGACCTGCAGGAACCCTGTTTTTATTCTAGCAGAAACAGACTTCCATATGCAACAGCAATTTAATAAAAGACAAAAACAACAACAAACAACCTTCTGCCAAGCTATATAGTTCATTAGTTTAATTGGAGGCTGTTTATGGCTGATGCATTAATATATAACTGATATGCAGTCACAGCTGGTTATTTACAACAGCTTCAAACATGCCTGATCCAATCAATTTAGAGCCAGAACTACCTTAGTGTTTAATCTTTGGAAAAACTGTAGTTGTGTAGAGTATGGACGTAAGAACGTGGATCAATCACAGATAATCACTAGTCAGCAGTCTACCTGATCATGAAGTCATGTAACTCTCGGTCCACTCGCTCCAGAATGGGCATCAGGTAGTTCAGGATGTGCTTTGTGCTGTCCATGGTGGGGTCCATGAAATCCCTGCAGTTCCCAGCAGAATAAAACAGAAAATACTTTTGATAAGAATACTTATCAACATCAGAGTAAAACAAAAGATGCGTTTTTGTAGCTCAGCAGCTACAAGGTCATGGATTAGATTCCCTGGGAATGCAACTGATAAAATGTCAATGCAATATGAGTCGCGCCTGCCAAATGCACTAATTTAATGTGCAAGTTGATGTTGCATCAGACAAGTTTTTGATTAATAGTCCTAAAATATATGTAAAACGGTTATGTGAAACGAAATTCTCTTTTGCTGCAAGAAGCGAAACATAACATTATATTCAGAATTAGGTGGGGAAGAACATAAGGTCAGGTTAATTCACCTGAGATGATGATTGGACAGTTTCTCCATGATTGCGATGGTCATCTTCTCTCCCACCACCCGCAGGAAGGTCACCACGATGTCATGATAACCCTGATAATAGTGCAGCTGAGGATTTCTCCTCAAAACATCCAGAATGATGTCGATCAGCTGCTCCTGGAGAACCTCTCGCTCATCCACACGCATGCCTGAGAGCGATCACATCAACATAAAAACAAGCATATTACTAAAAACAGCACGGTTAGATGGAAATGAATTATTCCATTACAGTAGGATCAAACATAATGACGTGTAAAAGTCTCCCTAATTATTGCAGCTTCAAACCTCAACTGTGCAAATATCACATGGGAAGCTCAAGGTATTTGTGTTGGGATAGATAACACACAATCAATGCATTGTTCTGAGTTCACAGTGAGGGAATGTCACCGAAGGACACTGGAAAGTTGTCAGTGGTGATTATATAAGCAAACATTAATATGAAGAAGAATACTGAGATGTTCTCAATGAGGTCCAAAAATTGGTGTGAAAATATGGGATAAAAATTAAATAAATAACATTTAAACCTGTAAATATTGATAATTTTAGGGTTTTAAACAATGTAAAAAAAAAATTAAAAAAAAGAAACTTTTTTTTTAATCTTAAGCATGTTATATCTATATAATAGGGTTGTGACGGTGTGGAAATTTTCCCACCGGTTAATCGACGTGTGACAACACCGATAATACCGGTATCACCGTGGTGGGGGGGTCGTTTGAGTTTTCCCTCTTTTCCTAGCTTTCCTTCGGTTTTAATAGCCTGTAAGCACCATGCACCTGTTACTTTCACTTTTAAATTCAAGGCAATTCGGCTTCAAGCAGTTGTTTGTTTTTAGTTCGTTTGAGTTTTCCCACTTTTCCTCACTTTCCTTTGCTTAAATAGCTTATAAAAGCCCCGTGCGCGTTTTACTTTCATTTTTAAATTAGCGGCAATTCTGCATTCAACAACAAAATACAACGTAGAACAAAGAACTTTTAACAAAACGAATAAAAATACACCATGCTATATGCCTAATATAAAATAACTAATAACTTATAAAGTTTAAATAGGTATACAAAACTAAAAATCAGTAAAGAATGAGGAACAGATAATTATGAAATGTAGAACATTTATTAGCAAAACGATTAAGAAAGTTTGGAGGCACGGACGGCATACACCTTGATGTAAAATAATGGGGGGAAATATGCACAGTTTAAATAAAATAAAAATCAGCATACTGTGGAACCAAATAAATGAGAAACGAATGTTTTAAAAAACTTCCATTATCACTTAGATCAGTGGTTCTAACGAATCCGTCACGAATCCAGATGCGGTCCACCATGCTGAATGTTACAGTCTATGTGCTGAACACAATTAAACAATAACTTTCAGTTTTACAGTTCATTTTAGTTTTTACATTAATTAAAAAAATTACTAAACAAATATAAGCTATAATGTTATGTAAAATAATTTAGTTTTTCATATATTATTTTCAGACATGAGCAGATCTATGTACTCACATAATTAATGTTACGCATTTAACGAACCCTTACAAGCGTGCACTTTGGCAGAATTCAATTCAAATAGTCATCAGCAGCCATTAGTTCTGTAAAACTGAGCATCAGAATGAACAAATTTGTAAATGCCAGCGAAGGAACGCATTCAAACAAGAATAGCATCATCATCAGCAGTGAAGAGAGTGCTGGACTCTCGGTTCGCCCCGTGCCACTCACTTGAAGATGTTCAGGGAAAAAGAAACACCCAGCAATCCTCCTTAATTACAGACATGTGGCGAAACATCTCTGGAGAGAACCTCAGATTATTAAACTCGAAAATGCTTTCCATATTTGGATCAACATAGGCTTCATTTGTGAACGCACACTTTCTGCAGTGTCGCGCGTCAAGTCACGCTTCCTGCGCGTCTTACAGACTGCAACGTCATTGTGCTGTTACTCCTTTCGAGCAGAATTTTACAAAATTGGTCAGCTCCCGACAGCATCAGGTGTTTTATTAATGGTGAGTAGAATTATTTATTTACTTATTTATTTCAATAAATGTAATCATTTAGATATCAGAATATTTAGGCTATAAATAATATTATAAATCTGGTTGGTTTGTATTGATGACGTAATATGTAAATGACATGCGTGCAGCCAGTGATACTTGCGCTTGGACCATAGTGCGGCCCGGTGGAAAAAACGGTTGAGAACCACTGACTTAGATTAATGGCAGAAGTCAACAGGCTTTTCAAAATCCAAAATATTTTTAAAACAGGCACTTTTACATTTCGTTTTGAAACTCTTCCGCTATCGCCGTGTCTGTCTCACCTCACTCTTCTCGTCAGTCAGCTCGACTCACTCTCCTCACGTGTGATAAATGAAATCTGATCTGTGATGCGCGACTGTCGTTCGTTCGGTGTGCTGCATTCAGCAGCCGCGTTCAGTTTTAATTGTAGTGTCCTCTAACTGAACTAAATGATTTTTATTACTATAAAAAAAATCAAAATGACGGTGAGGGACGGTGCAAGTGACGTAAACGGTGTTGCGGCTTAACACCGGTATCACCGCCAACACCGTCTATCGCGGCAAGCCTACTATATAAGCAAATATTTATATCAAGGGGAATATATCTTATTTCTTCCTATTCTAGACAACTTTTGAATTGCTTTGTTGCATTACTCATTTTAAGCTGGTTTGGATAAAGGTGTCTGCTAAATGAATAAAATGTAAATGTATACTGTAAATATTTCACTAACTCACTAATCAATCAAATAATCAAAAATGTATACTGATGATATAATATGCCAAGAAAATTGTTTGACTTTTTTTTCTGAAAAGTCATGTAATTTACAATGAAAAACAATTCTTTGTCAAATCCAATTTTTCACATTTAAGATGTCAAATTCTATGGCATACTGGACATTAAAATTGAAACAAAATTTATTAGAAATATTAATCACAAATTTGTACTCTAATTGTTATGTTCTACTGATAATATAATTAATATTTTTGTTATCCGGGTTATTAAAATATTATTGAAAAAAATAAATGGAAGAAACTATTGACTTAAATTTGTTTGTTTATTTTATTTATTCATTCATTTTAAAAACATCACGCAATTTACAAGATTCTTTTTTTTCTTTATCAAATCAAAATTTTCACATTTTGGATGTCAAATTTTATGGCATACTGGACATTAAAATGTATAAATGCTGACAGATTGTAAGTATGTCTCAAAACAGTCCAGAGTGACTGGATCAAATCATGTGATGGTGTGTCATGTTCTTTGACTCATTTATCAGATACTGACCTTTCGGGAAACGTCGCATTGATCTCCTGACATCGAGCTCCACCTGTCTGTAGTCTTTGTGGTCTTCTCGGACATCTTTGGCTTTAAATGATGGAAATGAGAAAAAAGTAAGAAACCACTGAAGTTTTTGTGGTCCATTCCACACACACAAACACACACTTACAGGGTTTGGCAGGCAGATTGTACACATTGATACTGAGGAGTTTGGGCCAAACTTTTCTTCTGATATCATCCGTCAGCAAACCGCCTTCGCTCACAGCCGCCCGCTGCAGGGTCTCGATGTCCACGGGGTCGCTGTTCAAGGCCTGATGGATGTCCAGGAGCTTCTGTTTCTTCCAGGGCAATTGTTCTGGAAAAAAAGTAGTAGTAGTATATTTTTATTTAATGCCATGTCAGCATCTTAGGCTGTTTTCATGGCAAAAACAATTAAAAAAATACAGGTATAACAAATACAATAAAAACCAGCAAACACAAGTTACATTACACAAGATTTTTTACATTGTTCTGCAGATAAAATACAAATGTATGAGTCAGGATGCAAAATTAACACTCAACATACAGCAAAGTAAATGCCCAGTTGGCTGTAAACTTTCTTGGAAGCTGAGCATTGTATGGCTTAAATCACAGTGCACGAATAAACATCATAGCCAGAGCTTCATGTACAGATATAATTATGTGGTTAAGCCACCAAAACTAAATATGAGGAACAAAATGGTGCTGTGAGTAGCACAATAACCCACCCAAATAACGTTACACAGTAACAACATAAGATCTCTTGATTATTTGAATCATGAATTAATGAAAGTGATAATCCATTAGCTAGACATCATTATACATTGCTCACTCGTTCATTGACAACATAACAGATCTCTCACAGCTTCAAAGACATCATAATGGACCCGTCAATCATTCAGTGTCAACAGACTGGATCTCCTCACACATTCAGTGACATAACAAATCTCTCAAATACACATTAAATGGTTTTCTTATGGATCTAACACACACTTAGAGACATCATAACGGACTTCTAACACAGTCAGTGACACCATAATGAATCTCCCACATACATTCAGGTCATTTATAATGGACCAGAACCGGTAACGTTACCTTCATGTTTCCTGACAGACGCTTGCGATCCGTTCGCCGGCAGTCGCTTCCTCGCTTTTTTCATCTCTTATCGCGACTCACAGTCATGAGGATATCAAATACATACTTTTCTGATGATTATAAGATAGTTTTAATTCAAAACTGACCGTAAAAACGAAAGGAAAGTGACGGTTATGATTCTCCTCAGATCAGCGTCGAGACGTGAAGAAGTAAGTGCTCGTCACCCGAGCTTTACTCTCACTGGCTAAACGCCGGTGAGTCACTCAACTAACCATGACTGCTGTCAACGTCTCTTCTGATTGGTCTAAAGACTTCGAGAGGCTCGACGGCATTGGCTCATTTCAAACGTGATTCTACACCTGCCCATGATGACAGACATGCTGCGTGTTTGTATTTACATCAGTTATGTAATATATCACTGACTAACTGAACCGCAATTTCAGGTTTCAAGTTTCACATATTATATTATATTATATTATATTATATTATATTATATTATATTATATTTTATAATTTTTATTATATTATATTTTATTATATTATATTAATCTTATAGAATATATTAACAATTATTATTTATTAATATGTATAAGTATCATTTCAAAAATACTAATAATTACCTAAATATATATAATATATAATATTATAAAATAAATAATGTTTTAATACATTTTAATACAATAATAACACTGCCACTTCTAAATTTTAGAATTAATAAGCTACTAATAAGCTTCAGATGTAACCCAGGCCAAAAAAAAAGCAAAGTACATTTCTTGATATGATTTTCTTAAAAGCACATCAAATACAACAAACAGGGCAAATATTAAATGGAAAACGTTCATTATTATAACCTGAACTTTTACATACATTGCAGCAACCTGTTTGGACTTATAAGGCCTTACTTGTCAGATTTATAGAAACTTTTTAAATTCATCTTTTTGTATGCTTTGGAACATTAAATGTAATTGATAGTTAGGCTATTTGTGGATTATAGGCTAACTGCATCCCCAAACACAAAGCTCTTTATAGCAAACGCCAATCATTGCATGAGAGCAAATGTGTTTTATGACAAACTATTGGCAAATCGTGGAGATGATTTTAAAACAGTGTAATCAGTGGCTTTATGATTGAGTAAATTGTGTCATGGTGCATCTGGGTGTCGCCGCGCTCATTGCGCAACGCTTGCGCAGCGCCGCGGATAGCTTGGTGCGCCGCGTCCTATTCGATTCAACGATCGGCGAAACGGGAAGAACATGACAGAAACGATGCGTCTGCTTGCTTCATTATAACCGCGAACATGGGCGACAGAAGCGAGAGGGGCTCGGTGAAGCACAAACGGAGAACCACGATCTCCGGAGACGCGGCGGGAGCTCAGGCGAAGCGCGGCGGCGCAGAGACGCTCAGCGGACAGGTGAAGGAGAAAGAGCAGAGACACGAAACACCCGCGAATAAACTCAAGAATCACAGCGATGCTGGCGACGACGCCTTCAGGTAAACTGTGTGATGGAAATGTAATGTTTCTGATCTGATATGAGCAGCATGTCTCTCTCTGTGTCTAGATAGATAGATAGGATGCTTGTATACTGTAACACAGACACATGTTCAGGCATGTAGGCCTATGGCATTTTATTTTACTGTTATTCATGCAATATTATTTCAGTATTTTCAGTTATCATCTTAATTTCAGTTTAAGTTTTAGTAAGTTTGTTATGTGCAATTTTATATTTTATTATAGCGTATTATTTCTATTTATCTTTATTTCAGTTTTTGTCATTTTAGAACTTTAGTGTGAATTTTAAATTTTTCCATCTAATATTCATATTTTCTTTTCTTCAGTTTTATTTCCGTTAACGAAAACTATTTTTGATAGTTTTAGTTAACAATAACAACACTTTATCAGACATGTACCCTGGTTCATAGTGTACTATAATATTCACACTGTAACAGTAATAAACACTGTAACATATGCAGAGGCAGTGCTATTTATTGTAGGATTTTTATTCAAATTTTGAATTAGAATAAGATTTAGTTAGGCTATGTGAAAATCATTATATTTTATACATATTTTTATTTAGCTTTTTATATTTCAGCTTTCATTTTAGTAATTTTAGTACTTCAGCTTTAATTTATTTCAGTTAGTTTTTTTTGTTTTTTTTCATCTAATGTTCCTATTTTATTTTATTTCAGCTTTATTTAAATGACTGAAAACTGAAATTACCCATAATGTACCATAATATTAACATTGTAACAATATCAAAGCAAGTGCATTTATTTAAAAGACATACCCTTTTAAAGCAATATATCTTGCAAATGATCATATAGTGATATCAAATTCTTATACATACATGCATATTTGTTTATTTTCTAGTTGTAACCAATGACAGACATATGGATTTCAGTTTTGTTAAGCATTTTCTGTATACACACATATTCAGTTACTAGTACGTTCAGCACTTGGTAGTCACTATTAATGCGTTGTGCCTCCATATGCACAGTGAAGAATGGCAGGAAAGTTTATGGAGGTCAGGACTGAGAAATGGTGCAAGCGAGCGCATGGAGTAATCACAATATCATACTGTAACTCCAGCAGCAGTCAGACGCATGCAGGATTTCACTTCAGTTCACGGGTCACTCTGGTCTGCTTGTGTTTGAAGCTGTGACCACTGTGTTAAAAGCACTGAAGACTAATCATGATGTTTCCTCAAGCCTCCTAAACCGAGAATGGAAGTGAAAGAACTTGTGTAACGCTGGTTCTCCTATCCATGCATGTGTCAAACTCAGTTAGGTTTTTAATGACGTTCCCTAAAAACCATTCAGAACAACTAGCATACTGCTTCTTGTGCAATATACTGTACAATGCATAATTTAATATAGATATTGGTATTTTCTAGTAATAATCACATTTGCATAGTATACATACCGTGTACTGTATAAAAAGCTATATAATTAGCTATATCTAGAACTCAGACTTAACCTTACACTGTAAAAAAACACTGAGAAAACTAAAAAATCTGCTTTAGCGGGTTGACTTAAAATTTTAAGGTAGCCCAACTTTTTTTTTTTTTTTACAGTGTACCTGACCCAGACACAAGAGGTGTAGCGTTATAGTTTAATATTTATATATTCATATTTTGAATGAGCTTTTATCTTTATATTTTTAGTTTTTATTGTAATTTTAGTTAAAGCTTTGTCATGTGTTTTGTCATGTCATTTGTCATGTGTTTGTCATTTTATTTGTTTTTATTGTTTTTTATATTTTAATTTATAAATGTATTAATTTTTTTTAGGTTTAATAATTTTAGTACTTAAGTTTATTTTATTTCATTGAATAGCCTAGTCAACATTTCTAATTTTTTAACTTTACATTTTCACTTAATGTTAATATTTTTTTTCATTAATAAATGTATTTATTTTTGTGTTTAATAATTTTAGTACTTTAACTTTAAGCTCATATGATTTAATTTAGTTGTCAAGTCAACATTTCTCATTTTTAACTTTGAGATTTTAAGATTATTTCAGCTTTATTTCAAGTAACAAGAACTATTTTTAATCGTTTTAGTTAACAATAACAACACTGATGTAGATAGTCCACAGAAGAATAGATCTCTTCAGGTGAAGGTGTGAAGGTTGAGCCACTCCTGGTAAAGAGCTGTTGTCAAATGAAATCACTGATAAAACCGATAAGATCAACATGACCTCAGTCTTTAATAACCTTTATCAATTATGCCTCATACACTCACACACATTAAGAGTGAGATTGCTCAAACTCTGGCATTTCATCACCCATTTCAACATTTACTTGTTCTCAGTCAGTGTCTTACAGTATAAACTCAGAGCCGGGGATGCTATGATGTCTGAATGTCATTGCATCAGATAGTGACATATCGAGTGTAAATGCACTCAATCATTGCAGGATTTTTTCTCGGAACTACTTTATTTATTTTTAAAAAGATACTTGGTTGATATGTTATTCCTTGAGACATGGCATAAGTGTCCAAATACTGTACTTTTTCACCTTTAATAGTTGTTATATCAGACCAGAGACACATATGCACAAGAAAACATGTCATCAGCTACTGCTTGACTCATTTTGTCTGTCTCTTCAGCTGCCACAAGCTGCAGGAGTCGCTGCTCAGCTCCAATAGCGGCTACAGCAACTACAGAGGAATCCTCAACTGGTGTGTGGTCATGCTGGTGAGTCTCCAGTACATGTAATGTCCAATATTGCATGTCCATGTAATATCCATGTTTTCTCTAGATGAGAACAAATTTGGAGAAATGCAGCATTACATCACTTGCTCAGCAATGGATCCTCTGCAGTGAATGGGTGCCGTCAGAATGAGAGTCCAAACAGCTGATAAAAACATCACAATAATCCACAAGTAATCCACACCACTCCAGTCCATCGATTAACATCTTGTTAAGCCAAAAGCTGCATGTTTATAAGAAACAAATTCATCATTAAGGCATTTTAACTTCAAACTGTTGCTTCAGTCTACAATATAAGTTCATAATCCATAATAATGCTTCCTCCAATTCCATCTCCTGTTGTCCTCTCACATCATAATCCTCAAACATATTTGTTTAAAATTGTTTTGGTCTGTTTTCACTCGTAAACAGTGCTTGATCTGTGCAGATTTCTCTCCTGATTCAGACGAGTTGACATTTTCACTGGAGGAAGCAATATTATGGATAGAGGACTCATATTTTAGCCTGAAGAAATTCTGAAAAATGTCTTAATGATGGATTTGTTGCTTACAAACACACTGCTTTTCACTTCACGAGACATTAACTGATGGACTGGAGTGGTGTGGATTACTTGTGGATTATTGTGATGTTTTTATCAGCTGTTTGGACTCTCATTCTGACGGCACCCATTCACTGCAGAGGATCCATTGCCGAGCAAGTGATGGAATGACACATTTCTCCAAATCTGTTCCCATGAAGAAACAACCTACAAACCTACATTCAAGCCATTATTCCATGAAAAAACATCAATTTGGTTTGAAAAAGCATGTAAAAGTATGACTTTACTCAGTGTAGTGGTATTGTAAGATGACTGTTCCAGTGCTATGTTTAGGCCCTCGCTGTTACCTGAACATAAATACTGACACTCTGTTGGCCTTGAACCTTTGAATGGCTTCGGTCTTATCACACTGGTTATTTTTGTTCTCTCTTCTGCTGGAATCTTTCCCTGTGTTTGTCCTCAGATGCTCTAGGACAACAGAACTGAAATCTAGAAGGAAACATAATTCAGCATGCATTTGCCCGAATGATCAAAAAGACTATGTTTGCCCTTCATCGCGGTTATACGCGTCAAGTTGATTCTGGGCTATTGTGAACTCAATAGGATTGAATCGAGTAAGAATTTGACCTTTATCCTCGGCTCCGGTCTCGTATAATCATGTGACACGCAGCACAATGCCAGACGCATTAAGATTTCTGCAGTGGAAACAGAGAGAAGTGACTGAAGTTTAACTCAGGTTGTTGTGACAGCCTCGATTCACATGAGTTCCCACATTAAACCGTACAATTCAACCCAGAGGGTGTTTATTCCTCCGCTCTCTCTCTCGCTGTCTGTTTGTTTTTCCTCTCAAAAGAAGCAGCATGCTGTAATTTTCTAGTGCTGTTTGAGGTTTAATGCATTCATCTCGTGTTAAGTGTCAAAGAGAGCTCAGACTCGTCTGCTGAGCAAGACTTGTTTTATCGGCAGTCTTATTTTAGTACCTTTTATATAATATAGTGTTATAGATTTTTTTTTTTTTTTAAATAAAAATTAAATTATTTTAATTTTAGTTTGTCATTTTGTTAAATATTATTTTATTTGTTTTGTTTTTATTTCACTTTTAGTCGTTTCAGTACTTTAAACTTAAACTTATTAATTTCAGGTAGTTTCCAAAGCAACATTTACATTTTTTTTCATCTAATGTTTATGTTTTATTTTATTTCAGCTTGATTTTCGTATTAATTATATAATATTACAATATTGATAATATTTTGAATTAGCTTTTATTTTTTATATTTTCAATTTTAGTTTTAGATTAAGTTTGAGTAATTTTGTTATGTGATTTTGCCTTTTTAAATGTTTCTATTTAGTTTTAAATGTATTTTTATTTCAATATTAGTTTTAGTAATTTTAGTACTCAACTTAAACTTAAAGGTTGTAAACGTAACCGTTTTTCATCTAATATTTATTTTGTATTTTGTATTATTTTAATTCATTATTTTACTTTATTATTTCTTTTCATTTCAGTTACTGAAAATGATTTTGAATAGTTTTAGCTTCAACATAACCGTATTTCAGTTACTTTTCCAAGGTAACTTTTTACTTTTTTTAAAGTTAAATATTTTCATCTAATATTTGTTTTATTATATTTCAGCTTTATTTCAATTACCAAAAATTATTTTTATTAGTTTTAGATTTAGTAATTTTAGTACTTCAACCTTAACTTATATATTCCAGTTAGTTGTAAAGGCAGCTTTTTAAGATGTAAGTTTTTTTAGTTTTTAAAGTAATATTTGTATTTTATTTTATTTTCAACTTTATTTTATTTACCAAAATGATTTTAATAGTTTTAGTTTTAGTTAACAACACTGTTTACTGGACCTATACCCTGGTAATATCATAAGATACCATAATAGCAGCTGCATAAAATAAATCTCCCAGGAGATTGGAAAGTGTTTTGCTGAAAACCTTTGGCTGTCCTAGAGTGACCTTTGACCCACTAACAGATCCTGCCAGCTCCATCGGCAGTCTATAAATACAGTGTCAATGACTCTGACATTTAATATGCTCAGGATGTATACGCTAATGCTACAGGGACGCACTTATGATGATATGTCAATCAAAAGACAAACCGTCCTTCAAGTCAATCTCAGTCTGTCAGAGCGAGCGGAAAACTCTTAGAGTTTCTCTTCTCTGCTGTAATGAAAAGTCAAACACTTCCGGGGATTACTTTAATGAACGCTCAGAAATGTCACCCGTCCTCTAAAAATAAACATCTATTTCACCCTGAACCGCTGAGAAAGTGGAGCAGCATCTTCAAAGCCATGGAAAGCAAATCACAGTTCTGAAACCAATATTAATCCTCACTTTGAAACACCATCGCATTGACGTTCTCTGTGCGATTTAGCTTTTACTTGTTTTTACACCATATATTCCATGGAATATCCTTCAATGCTTTGAATCCATTAATGGATAATAATGAAAGTCCAGTAGAAAGGCGACTGCTTTTCAGTGATTTCAGCTGAAGGAAAGAGATGGAGAGCGACAGCGGGGTCCTGAAACTCAAACTCTTATTAGTTTCTCAAACCATTTTTAATAATAGTCGATAAATCTTTCAAAACAGAGCTTGGAGATTTTAAAGTGTTAATATTTTATATAGAAAGTCAGAGTTATTTCAATGTCTGAAAACATCCACCGATCAGGTTGCTGTTACCATGGAGATTTCGGTCTCTCTACACTATCAAATTGCTTATGTTTTTCTCCGGTGAAGAAATGTGTTGTAGAAACAATTTTCACTCAGAGATTGCTAGTAAATTACACAAACAATTGCAAAGAAATGGCAAGTAACCTATTGAAATGAACATGAAACTTTAAAGTAAAATAGTATATTCTCCAATAATCTTTACAGGTTATATATATATATACAGTATATAC